>LGTU01000590.1:0-35520 GCA_001314425.1 Phytophthora pluvialis | reverse complement strand
GGGGCGCACGGGCGGTCTCCGGATTTGATCGCCGTGCCCAATGTCCCCGTGTGTGACACCGAGGAGCTTTCTGGCCCAGTGTTGCAGGACCAGCGCGCGGACCTTCGCGTGCGTGGCGAAGCCTGTCACAACTCGCACACCCTTGCCACAAACAGCGCTAAACAGCCGGCGGTGCAAGTGTCCGCAAGCTGACACAGTTCGTGTCCACCTCATGCACCCGGTCATGTGGCCTGCAGTCGACAGCGGCCCGGGCGCAAAAAGGCGCTAGTGCAAACAACTCGACGCTGGTCGCCCACACGGACGATGCTAGGCCGAAGGGTGCTTGGGGAACAGCGCACCGCACCGAGCTAGTCTGGCTACACCCCATCGCGTGCGATGCAAGACTGGGCTTGTCACTCGTAGCGGGAATAATCCGCGGCTTCAATATGATGCCCCCTGTCGGCGAGAGCCACGGCGCTGGCAGCGCAAAGACAAAGCAGTGGTGAGCTCTGCAATTATCTGCACGAAGGAGCTATTATACAGTACCCAGGTAGATACTTTGGGCGTTGTTGTCCATAAGAAGAAATAATATACTTTGGTTGTTGTGAAGTCATTGGATTGCTTTAACTTACAGTCGCGCTACTCGGAATAAAATAGGGTGCGGCGTCGAACTACACGCTCTCTAGAACTGCAGCGGCTCGTCATCGTCCAGGAAGGACTCGAGCGCTTCGAGCAGGTCCTGGTTGGTGGCCGTCTCGGTGAAGTCGAGCTCAGCACTGAGGGTCTCGGACCAGAGCGTCAAGTCGTCGAGAGGGGTTGTCGGGATCCACTGCTCGCCGGTGGTAGGGCTGCCAGCGACTGCGACCTTGGAGGCCGTGGGGCTCATGCAGCCCGCGGCGACGGCACCGCCGTGGTGGTTCTTCAGATGGCGGTTCAGGTTGCCCGTCGTGCTGAAGGTCTTGCCGCAGCCAGGGACCAGACACACCTTGACGTCGCTGCCGTAGTGGAACTTCATGTGCTTCTCCAGCTTGTTGTTGCTCGGGAAGGTGCAGATGCAGGCTTGCACGGGGCACTTGAGCGGCTCGATGTATCCATGCAGACGCTTGTGGCGCGACAGGTTGCCCGACGTGCTGAAGCGCTTGCCGCAAGTGGGCACGGGGCAGACGTGCGGGCGCTCGCCGGTGTGCGTCTTGACGTGCTCAGCGAGCGTGTACTTGCGGTTGAACTCGCGGTGGCAGCCCGCTTCCGAGCAGCGGTAGACGCCCGACTCGCTGTGCATGCGCTTGAGATCGGGACACATGTTGGCCTCGAAGGCGGCGGTGGGGCTCATCATGTTCATGGGTTGTTGGTGCGGAGGAGGTAAATCAGAGAGTGAGCTGAGCTGAGTGAGGCGCGCCGACGATCCTCCGACGTCGCGCGCAGGGCGGACCGAGCCAACTGTCCATCGAAAGCCGCGGCGCCTTTTTCTGTCAATGATAGTGAAAGCAAGTCACTTCCGACTCCCTGGCCGTTTCACAATCAAGTCGGAACGATCGTGCTGACGTCTGGCGTTCAGCTAGCCGAACGGCGTGTGACAGCGCTCTGCTGTTCGTAGAGGAAGCGCCATAGCTTGTAGCTCGCCGAGCCTGAGATATTGGCGCGCCACGATCGCGCTGCTGTCCTCAAGCCAGGACAGTCTCTCTGTCCACTTTCGCCGACGTGAGCCCCGCTTGATGGCGTGTTGCCGTTACTTCGCACAGCAGCCCGAGGACACGGCACGAGGAGGCGAAATCAACGCCGATGGTATTATGCTCCGCCCGCACGTCAACGCGCAGCGAAAAGGACGCAGCCTGAGATCCAATGGCGAAGATCCAAGGCCTGAATCGGGAATCAAGCTGCGGTGGTCGCATCGCGGGGACACCAATAGGCCTCGACGATGGGCTGGCTACACCGATGTGGTGTCTGCAAAGCTAGCGTCGACTACATGTACGAGAGCTCTACTAATAACGCAGACAGAGCTGCTCTACGAACTTGGCAGCAGGCATTCAAAGCTTATAAAGTACATGTATTAGCAAGGTACGGCCCAGCGTGTGTATGTTGAAGTCATTTGAGTAGCTATTTCGGCCGTCCCATTTCCATACCAAGTCTACGAGTAGCCGAGCTCCTGCACGTGGAAGCGGATGACGTCGTCCACGAGGTTGCTCTCCCTGTCGCTGGCGGCACCATCGAGGCCCGTTTCGACCAGCAGTGCAGAGAGGTTGTCTAGCGTTTCGTCCAGCGCCTCGAGGTGCTCGACGCCCGTCCGATTAAAATTCGCCGACGATTCCGCCGGCAGCGGGTTCGTCCCGGTCGACCACGCTCGCTTCAGGCGGCACTGCGGAGCCACAAACTGCGGCTCCGGGCGCCACGCATCGGCCGTCGTGGGGCTCAAGGCGTCGAGCGCTGGTGTTCCGGCGCTTGGAGCGTGCGGTGCGAAGGCGTCCGGGTGCTGGCTCTTGGCGTGGCGATTGAGGTTGCCCGTGGTGGTGAAGGTCTTGCCGCAGCCGGGCACCTCGCAAAGGTGCACGGGCCCGCCGTAGTGGAACTTCATGTGCTTCTCCAGCTTGCCGTCGCTCGGGAAGGCGCAGATGCAGCCCTCCACGGGGCACCGGATGGGCTCGATGTAGCCGTGGAGGCGCTTGTGGCGCGCCAGGTTGCCGGACGTCGTGAAGCGCTTGGCGCAGGAGCGCACGGGGCACACGTGCGGCCGCTCGCCCGTGTGCGTCTTCATGTGCTCGCCGAGCGAGTATTTGCGGCTGAACTGGCGGCGGCAGCTGGGCTCGGGGCAGCGGTGGAACAGCGGGTCCTCGGGCTCGGCGCCGGCATCTGCTGCAGAAGTGTCCGCCATCGCTGATGCGTGTGTGAGCGTCTGGTAATGTGGTAATGAGCACCAGGTCGGAGCTGCTGCTTGGCGTAGGGTAACGTGTACACGCTGAGCCGAAGACTGATTATGGCGCGCCGATTTGCAGTAGATCCTGGTTAACCCAATGCGCCGAAAATCGAAGTCGCCGGCGCTGCCCATTTAGTGGCGGCGTAAGCTCCGGCAGGCAGCATTGTTGTCGCCTCGCAGCCACCGGCATAGGCGCCGAGCGCGGAGTGCCGCTGGCTTTACATCGCTGCCGACTTCCGCCGTCGGTGGTGCGTGCTCACATCAGCGCCTCAACTCCGAAGCGTATGACACTCGGCTGTCGTGTACTGTGCCGCGCCGGCTCTCTTGCGGACAGCGAAAGCTGGAGGTGGGCTCATCACGCTCGTGATGGTAGCCGCTCGCCGTTCAGACTTGCTTGCGCTCGCTACTGCGCGCGGAAGTAGAGGGCGGACTGGCCGATCTACGACGAGAGCGCAGTCACTCAGCAGCCGATGGCAACGTGTCCTCCTTTCTTTCGCCGCTCATCGTCGTGATAACCTATCACTGATAGCGTTGCCCCTCCCCCCCCCCCGAGAAAGTGACCAGGACAGCCGCGCTGCTCCATGTCGCTGGAAGGTGCAGCGAGGATACCCTAGCGTGGCGTGGCCCGGCCTCAGTTCGACAAGTCGGCGCCGCACCCCGGGCCTGCCGATCTCGGGTTGTTGTGCCGCACGCCAGTTGAGCAATCCCGCCCGAGCTATATGTAAAGCGTCTTGCCGTTCGCGGTCGGCCTCTGCGCGGCGGCACCCGTCTCAGAGCATTTCAATCAAGTTGCCCTGAAAAGTGGACACGCGGGGAGCATAATCGTTTGGTGTCGCTGATGACCAGTTGGTCGGTCGTCGGTCGGTCGGAAGTGTGCAATGGGGACAAGCAAGATGTTCTCGCCGCTGCTGTACTCTCAGCGCGGTGGACAAGCCGGTCGCCAGCTCTGTATCGCGCGTGGCCACCACCGATCGGTTGTTGATAGATTTCTGCGCGCGGCTTGCAAAATGCCATTGCGCCGCTGTCACACGTCTCGCGATATATCTCAGGACCAGCTGGCGTCCTTGGTCCGCCGTGACGTCCTGTTGCCGGTCCCACTGCGCTCGACGAGACCAGCTCCGGCGTCGTCCGGTTGCCCTGATGTCGCCGCCCCCCTCGCTGTCCGTCGTTCCAGCATCAATTAGCCGCCCGCATTTCACCATTTGTCCTCCCCCTCTACGAGCCCCTGGCTCAAAGAAGCAGCGGCAGCATGCACGCCTCCACTGCCCCCAGCGCCACTTTCGGACGCGCTGTCGCGCTCAAATGCTTGGGATCGGCGCCGCTGTCTCAGACCGAGGGCTCCGTCGTCTCCGACAAGGCTCGCGTCAAGCCGCTGACGCCCACCGCGCACCGCTGCACGGAGCCCGGCTGCGACCGCCACTTCAACCGCAAGTACACGCTGATCGAGCACATGAAGACCCACACGGGCGAGAAGCCGCACGTGTGCCCCGTGAGGACCTGCGCGAAGCGCTTCAGCACCTCGGGCAACCTGTCGCGCCACAAGCGCCTGCACGGATACATTGAGCCGCTGCAGTGCCCCGTCGACGAGTGTCTGAGCTCCTTCCCGAGCAACAACAAGCTCGAGAAACACATGCAGTTCCACGTCGGCAGTGCCGTGCACGTGTGCACGATCAACCACTGCGGCAAGACTTTCAGCACTGTGGGCAACCTGAATCGCCACGTCAAGCACCAGCACCTGGACGAGGTCTCGACCAGTTCGTCGTCCCCGTCCGAGTTCAGCGCGCCGAGCCCTACCAGCGCCGAGCAGCAGTCGACGTCGTCCTACACGGCGCTCCTGCTCGAGAGCAGCATGGAGGTCTCGCACCCGCCTGCCATTGACGTGACCAGCATACCGCCGTTCACCCCGCAGCAATGCGAAGTGTTTCGGATGCCCCCTCCCAAGGCCCCGACGACCTGGCACTCGGACGAGATGGTCGACGTACTCACGGAGATCTTCGACGAGGCCGTGGCGCAACCCGGACAGCCCGAGGACTCTGAGAGCCACGACAAGATCAGTATCCTCGACGATATGATCAACTTCCACGTCTCCCACATGTCGTAAAGCCAAAACGTGTCCCGAGTCTATCTAGATGTACAAAGTAACTAAGTTAAAGCTGAATGAAAGGGCTGCCAGCGTGTACTATCACCGGCAGAATCGATGTTTGTCATCGCGCGCTTTCACTGCTCGAGCTTCATTCCGTGCCGTGGCACCGCCGCGCTCCAAAATGCATCCGGCCAGACTACAAAATGCTCGCAAGGGAGTGATAACGATGTTTTCGCGACAAAGCAATGAGAAGGTGCTTGGCAACACGAACAGGTATCCACAATCGCATCCGGTTCATTAACTTATTACTTCTCCTAGTGACAAACAAAGGTGTTCCGGAGGACACTTGTTATAGCTCAATGTGGGCGACGTGGAAGTCCACCATTTCGTCCAGCAGGTTCTGCGGCTGCGGTTGAAGTGGCGGCGCCGGCAGCGGCTTCTCGGGGTCCGCGGATGCGTACTCCATCTCGTCGAAGATGGACGAGAGCACGTCGGCGATGCCCGGGTTCCGAGCACCGCGGGGTGTCACCCCCATGGGGGACGGCAATTGAGACGGCATTACTTGCGCCGGGCTCGGCCGAGTGAACTCGCCGCCCCATCGGGTCATGCCGGCGCCGTAGTATTGCTGCGCTACGCCCGGGGCGAAGGCTGGCGGGACGACGTCCACCACCCGCTTCATCGGGGGGTTGACGACGCGCGGACTCGGAAACTGGAACCCCATGTCCACGGGGTACTGCTGCACCTGTACCGGCATCTGAACGTGGAGCAAAGGCGGCGGCTGGATCAGCAACGGGGCGTTGGGCTGCGGCGGCGGCAGCGGACGCAGCGTCACGTTCGGATGGTGGTGCTTGACGTGGCGGTTCAGGTTGCCAGTGGTGCTGAAGGTCTTGCCGCAGGTGCCGATGGTGCACACGTGCACGGGGCTGCCCAGGTGGAACTGCATGTGCTTGTCGAGCTTGCTGTCGCTCGGGAACGTGCAGTAGCAGCCCTCGACGGGGCACTCGAGCGGCTTGATGACGCCGTGCAGGCGCTTGTGGCGCGACAGGTTGCCCGACGTGCTGAAGCGCTTGCTGCAGGAGCGCACGGGGCACACGTGCGGCTTCTCGCCCGTGTGGGTCTTCATGTGCTCCACGAGCGTGTACTTGCGGTTGAACTGTCGGCCGCAGCCGCACTTGTGCGGCTTCTCCAGCCGAGTCGGAGGCGACGTAGAGGAGGGCGAGGCGGCGGCGTCCACGCTCGGGTCGGGCTTCCCGCTGTACGAGTACTTGGCGACCGACTCGACGTGCATCATGGTGAGCTCGGGTCGACTGGCAAAAGGATCAATTCCCGGATGAGCACGAGCGCTTCAACTGGGCTGTCCGTCCTCGCCTTCGGTGGTGAAATGGCGCAATGGCGGCTGCGCTTCGCAGCGAGCGAGGATAGCTTGGAGATGATGTCCCGAGGATCCCTCGGCAGATGCCACTCTGCCAGCCATTTTCTCAAGCGCTGCAGTGCAGCGGCGTGTGACAGCGCTGATAGCCTGACGGCGCTGCCCGGCTGGCCTTCAGCTCCCCGGACGAGGAAAGGGACAAGCTTGAGACAAAGCGCACGCTACGCGGCGGCCCGACTGGCAAAACGCTACAAGGCCTTGCTTCAGCCGGCGCAGCGAGTGCCGCAGTAACTTACTCGTCGGCACGGCCTTACTCCGTGCCGACGAGCGAAAGGAATGAAAGGCACGGCAATTAACTGGTCACGTTGTCGACGAAGATAGCCGAGGCGAAGGCTTGTGCGTGGCAGCGTAGAGAGAGGTACAGTACCGTGCCGGCCCGAGGTGCGCCCCGCTCAGCTCGACAATCATGTCGACAGGTTGAAGCCGGCGCCTTGTCCACCGAGACGCCGGAGCATAATCGACGGCGCGTGAATATGATGAGCGCGCTCGAAAATCCTGCCCACACTGCTCAATAACGATCCGCAATGTTTGCACGGAGAAGTTTGAGTTTGAGGTGAGTCAAGCTCGCTGTCAGCGCCCAAGCTCACCCCCTACGTTGTCGCTTAAATTACGTTTCATCACATCAAATAAGCGATAGAGTAGTGCTGGTATCCGATCCACGCACAACCAAAGGGAATCAAATCAAGCAATGGGTGTGACCAAGGAAGTTCTGGCCGAGGGCAACGGGCCGACGCCCACGAGGGGCGCGTCCGTGACGGTCCACTGCACGGGCTACGGCAAGGACCGCGACCTGCAGCAGCAGTTCTGGAGCACCAAGGACCCGGGCCAGACGCCCTTTACGTTCAAGGTCGGGCTCGGCCAAGTGATCAAGGGCTGGGACGAGGGCGTGCTCGGCATGAAGCTCGGAGAGCAGGCGCGCCTCACCTGCACGCCCGACTACGCGTACGGAGCCGGCGGCTTCCCGGCCTGGGGATATCCTTTTCCACCAACTACTTGCACGGATCTAGGACTCTGAAGTGTGTGTGCCAATTTGCTGGTCTCCTTAACTGTGATTTTGTTGTTGGAAAGTGTACAATTCAGCCGAACTCGCCGCTTATTTTCGAGATCGAGGTGCTCAAGATCGAGTAGACGTGAGCGTGTCACGCTGTCGGAATGCTTTCAAGCTTCGGGGATGAAGGCGACCAGCTGAACGCGGAAGATATCATGGCAGGACAATCCATGCGAGAAACACCAATGGAAAACACGTTTTGCCTGGAGCTGTATCGATCCTTTGTTGCTATGACCTTACTAACGACAATGGAGATGCACGAGACGTGCTTCGTCATGAAGCCGAGTATTAGACTACCCGACGCTGCTTGGGTAGTTTTCCCGCATCTCATCACCACCACTTGAGGAATTTCCTGTGAGTGTCGTTGCGTAGCTACAGCTTGGCGCCTATGAACACGACCGCGAGATTGGCGCTCTCTGCTCAACCCGACGCTACTGCGTACAGCATCTCTTCCATCTCTTCATCGCTGGATTCTCGCGAAGCAGCCACACGTCGGCGTGTTGTCCATCCTGGTCGCTGTCGTGGGTCGTGTCCACAGCTCGAGGGTCTTGGAGCGCTGTACAACAAGAACATTCGTCAGTGGCGAAGCCGGTGGATACAACAGTACTGTTTCTTGCTCAAGTACAGACCTTGGGTGCCGCGAACACTACCAACTCTGCCGGACACCTTCCACAGCTCCAATACAATTGCCCCCACAAAAATCGCCATCTTGACAAATTCAGAGAACGTTGATTTGTCTGTACTGCAGATGGTTTTTTCTTGGCGATTGCTCCCTGGTGTGGACATTAAAATCACTGTGAGGAGAGCCATGGTGAAACCTAAGAAGAAGGCATCCATCCTTGACAGCTAAAGCTCCATCAGTGAAGCCAACGAAATGTGAAAATGAGACGGTAGTAAACCCGTTATCTTCAGATCGAACCTTACGCAGATGACCAGTCCCATGCACAATCAAAAGCGAACTCTCATACTGTACTGTAATACTTGACGGAGACGCCAAGACAGCAATGGGTGAGAATACTCGAATTGCCAGGCAACAAAATGAAATGAAATTTCCTAGCGCCAGGAAGACGCACATCCATTTTGTGTTTGACTTACTCACGATTAGACAGCTTCAGCGAGAAGCATGAAAGAGGAAAATTACTCGTTACTCCCCAAAATCAAGCGGAGGTCGCACAGGTGCACTGCCGATAGTACCATGTTACGCTCTTCAGTACCACCCACGACGAGGACGCGGTCGAGCAACAACAGCACCACCACGAACCGCCGCTCCTCCAGCGACGACGACCTCATCATCACCATCCATAGCGGTGCCATCGTTCACGAGCTCATCGCTGAGCCCACGCAGCGCTGCATTTCACCAACATTTGATCAGTACCTCAATTCAAATAGTTCGCCCCCAAGCTCTGACTCACCACGGTAGCCGCCAAGTCCACCCGCATCTCCATCATCTTCACCATCGCCCATATCGTCACCTCCCAAGACCCCCCCGTCGAGTTCAGCATTCCCGTTCGGATCACTCATCAGGAAACGATCTTCGCCGTTGACGACTTTCGAGTGCTTGCCGTGCTTCGGTAGAGTCACATGTCCCGGTACATGCGTCGCCGTCGAGAACGCGAACAGGATCGAAGCGAATACGAAGAAGAAGGTCTTCATGCTTGTTGCTCGCGAGGTTGTTGTGGGGCCCAGAACAAATTTGAGAGTGAGAGAAAAACGAATGCCAACTGAGTTTGGTACTCGACCCGCCAGTTACCATTTAGGCTAACGTTCTCGCGTACTTGAAGTACTGCCCCCTCCCATTCCAGCTACCTGGCCATTAAAATCCAAGAATGGCGCTGACGCCACTGTACTAAACCATGACGAGAAATTCCAAGAACCGTCCAAGCTAAAGACTACGATAGCTGTCGCTCTACACGCTTGATCTGCGCACACATGAATCGGATGAGATGTTTTAGCTTCACAAAGTGAGGCAAACATGCGTACCTTTTCATCCCAAGCGGCGATATCTGCCTGGAATTTGGACTCTTCCTGTGCACATTGCTGCTGCAAGCTGAGCTCTTGGCGACGAAGTTCAAACTGGATGCGTTTTTCCTTGTTGTCGTTAAGCGCATTTGATTCTCTGAGTCTCTCAGCATACTCCGTCCCGTGCTACCAACACGTACGAAATCCGATACTTCAGTAATACTCCACTCACATAACGGACTGTAAGCACAAACCTTGATGCCGGCACCTAAGACTCGGCTCAAATGTTCTGCTTCTTGAAGCTCTGCTGTCAGTTCTTGCTTTTGTTTGAGCAAGGAGTCCTTCTGGCGATGAAGCTTTGCTTGGGTCTTGCTGATGCCATTGTTCTTATGCTGCTGCTCTTGATATTCGGCCTGGAGCTCATCGCTCTTCTTCTTTGCATCGCTCACAGATTCACTCAAGTATATGTTTTTCGCCTCTTGCTCTTCAATGTCTTTAGCAAGGGAGGCGATCTCACTGTCCAGCGCATCCACCTTATCCTTTGACGTCCCGATTTGAGCATCTATGTCCTCCAGGGTTGCACCAAGCTGTACGCACGATGAGCTTTACTCCAACAGCACAGTTAACCGACAAGAATGAAATACTTACTTGAGCTTGGTCCGTTTCAAGCAGCTTGAGGAGATTCTACACAAATATTATACCCTTGCCAGCTCTGTAGGGAATTAATAGGCGATGTTTTAGCACATACCTGTTTCTCCTCCAGCTTCTTTTGAGCAACTTGAGCTTTATCATGTTTTGCCGTCAGCTCTTCTTGAAACCGTGTCGTGTCGATTTCTCCTTCGTCCCGACCAAAAGTGGTGATAGATATAGATATCTCCGTGATAGCGCTCTATACGGAACAATAGGTCAGTCGTGAGCATGCCCATCATGTCGATCCCAAATAGTTCACAGATCCTACCTCTACAGCAGCTAGCTGTTCATTTCGTGCGCTTAAACTGAGCAAAACAATGTTTCATGAGTGACGGAGAAACAGAGGGAAGACTACCATCTTGCTCACATCTGTTCCAGCTCTTCACGCTTAGCGCTTAAAGCGTCAATATTAGAGAGCGCGTCCTCGTTTGTCATCTGACCTCTTTCGAGCTCTGTTCATCCATAGGAAGTCATCAGCCACGCCGTCGGACATTAGCTGCAAGCATGAGAGGCTTACCAGAGGTGATGAAGGAGATCCGGCGCTTGAGGGAGCTTATCTCGTTTTTGGTTTTGAGGCGAAACTTCCTGCGCTTGGCCGTCAGCTTGTTTTCGATTTTTCCTGTAAGACCAACCACCGATGTTGTGAGCTGCAGGTAGCTGCTGCTTCGTAACCACGCATGGCAGAACAAGAAAATACCATTTTCTTTGAAGACGCGGAGAGTATCTTCACGCAGGCGGTAGAACAAGGCCTTGGTTTCCTTTTCCTTGAAGAAGATCGATTCACGCAGCTTGTGAGCCTCTTGCTCGCACTTTAGAACGTCGGCTTCCAGCTTGGTCCGCTTTTCAACGAGCTGACTGGTTTCTTCTTCCATTTGTGCAACGAATTGCTGCGTGTATCTGATCTTGGCACGAAGTTTCTGGCGATCTGCCCGCTGTGCAGTCGGTTCAGCGCACTCATCCAAGGCGACAGCAACTGTATTAGCCCATACCAACAACATCAAAGCAAAAGTTAAAAACACTGGTATTCTCCCGGCAGCTCATAATTCACGCACCATTGTCTGTTTCCTTCTCCACTGACTCTTCCATCGACGATAGCTTGTCCAAGTTTGTGGTAGCATCCAAGATCTGGCACCTCAAGCTGAGCATCGCGGCGCGTTGGTGCTGAAATCGTGCGCGAAGCACTTGCACCTCCCTCTCACGTTGGGCCACAGCATCTACAGCACCAATTAGCTAGGAGAACGCAGCTATAAACTTCACACACTCACTTACCTCGGAACTCCCGATGCTTCGCCTCGGCAACTTCTCATTCACAACCAAAAGTCAGTTGGCCACTCTACGGCAGCAGATACATAGCACCCTCCACTCCTACCGATTTGCTTCTCTTCGAGGCTCTTGAGCTCGTTGGTGTCTCCCTCCAACTCCTTTTTCATCGTCTTGTAGCGCACACGTTCTTGAGCAATCAGCTCCTGCAGACGTTAGAACTCTTCAATGTTAGGTCACTTGTAAAACAAATACGTGGTTTAGACCCCCTTTAACGGACTTTGGAGTGCTTGATGCGGGCGTTTACTGCAGCCACGTTGCGCTCGTTCAGCTTGATGCTCTCCATGAGCTCCATCTCGGCGTGCATCATCTCCACTGCAAAGGAAACCGAGACGTCAAACAGAGATCGAGGACCACGAGGAGAGGCAGACCCACCGATGTATTTGCGCAGCTCGCCTATCTCGTCCTCCGCGAAGGTCGCCTTGACGCCGCTCGCTTCATCTGCGCGAGGCTTGCCCATCTTCTCGCTTCCACTTGCGCGCTAGAATGCGGAATGCGGAATGCGAAAATCCAAGGGAAACCAAGCGACCATCACTCTGTCACCCCAAGTTGAAGTTGGGTTCATCTTGCGGCAACTTATTCACATCGCTTCCAGCACCATGAGTTAATGCGACGGACAGCTATTTGCAGTGATGCAAGAGTGATCAGCGCAACTGATGCAGCCGGTCTATTTAGGAGGGAAGCGTCGCTAGACGGCAAGTTGAGGGTCGGTGCAACAAACAGCAAGCAGCAATGGTTTCGGCATCTACGGTTGGTGCGACGACAGACATGTGCGCTTTGTCCGACCAGGTGAAGAAGTACCGCGCTCGTGTCGTGCAGAATGCCCAGGCGGCAGATAGTGACGCCACGAACCCCGCTTCGGCGACGGTAATCCCATCGCTGCTGCTCATGTGTCTGAAGATCATCTCCGACCGCTTTCGTCTGCAGCCCAAGGCGCAAAACGTGCCGCGTCAGTTCCTTCCGGAGGTAATGGTTCGACTGCCATTAGACCTCGACGTGGGCGTGACGGCCCCGAATGTGACGGACGAGAACTACTGGAAACGCTGCTGCCTCAGTAAAACGCAGTGGAAGAACATCCAGATCGCCGACCATGGGCTCACGTGGAAGCAGCTCTTCCTAGAGAAGCACCTGCAAGATCTTCTGGAGGACTTTGAACCATCCGTGGATGACCATGACCACTTAATGGGCGTCGTCAAGGCCTCCAGTGAGTACATTTTTACGCTGGAGATCGACCAACTGCTCTCCCATCTGGACTTGAACGAGATCTGCGCGCAGCTCCGCAACTTGACCAGGCTTCGTGTAACCTACGGCGTCAAGCAGATCGGGATGAAGTACGAGCGCATGCTGTTTGGGATGAAGATCTCCGACGCGACGAGCCTCTCGCATATCATCAAGACATCGAGCTCGCTTACAACGCTGTGGCTGCCCAGCAATCTCTTGGACGACGACCTGCTGCGAATGCTGATGACGGGGCTAGTGAAGAACACCAGCATCACCTCGCTGGATCTATCACACAACAAGCTGACTAACCACGGCGCGAGGCTACTGTCCAAACTGCTCGGACCTGAAAGCGTGATCACGACGTTGAAACTGTGTGACAACCAGATCCACGCTGAGGGTGGACGGTATTTAAGTCGCGGCCTCAAATACAACACCAGTCTCGTGGAGCTGGATCTCCGGCTGAACCGCCTCACGGATGATGGAGGACGCATGCTACTGGAAGGCCTTGTGGAGCACACGTCGCTGACCAACCTGAACTTGAGCAGCAATATGCTGGGAAAGGAAAGTGCCGAGGCACTGGCTGAAATTCTTAGCGACTCCCTGACAGCACTTCGCTCAGTGGATCTGAGTAGCAACGCATTGAGTGAAAATGACGGAGACATGCTGCTTCAGGGGTTGCAGCAGAATAGCACCGTCGTCGCGCTCGACCTGCGGCAAAACACCCAGATCCCCGCCGATGCCGACTGTCTCGTGAAGATCGCTCAGAAGATCCGGCAAAACGAGGTGAACATGAAGACCCCCTCAGCAGAAGGTAGCAGCACGTAAACCGCTTAGCTTGCAGGCCGGTACTGTGAAAAAGGTGCCAAAGTGTAATGAATCATGCCAAATCTCCGTTTTCTTCTTGACGCGACACCAGCAGCGCATGCGTTAGTGAAATGTACACAACACTGTCCGCCTCCAAATCTGCTGCACTACTGGCTTTGCTATCACCGGCTTGCTCACCACCGCTCTTGCCCTTTCCGTTAGCTCGCACACACGCGAACAAGAGCTGCTTCTTCACCATTTTGGCAACCCGGCAGAAACTCACGACGTCGACACGTGCAAATTCCTCCTCGTACTCTTTCAACACGATCAGTGCCACAGCATGGGCACGTTTGGGGTTGTCTGTGCAGCAAACAAATGGTTAGTATCACACGCACCCTCCCAACAGCTAAGCGTTCACGCTGATACCTTTGTAGATGAGGAAATCTGCACCGAACTTCGACCCGAAAGTCACGATGTACCCTCGCTCCCACAGATCCCGAAAAACCTGCAGTCTATCACGACGCTGTGGTGCTGTAGCAAACCACTTGTCAGACGACAAGCACTACCTGGAAGTTTTGTCAACATTGAAGTGCCTCACACAGTCTCCACTTGACGTCGCCATTATACCCTCCGCGCTTCCTATCTCCAACCAACTCTTGCGTGATATCTTCCACTAGCGTGTGCCCTTCACCGCCACTATTGCTGCAGCCATCGGATCCTGCTCCAGCCACCTCTAGGCGGAGAAACCCTTCCGCAACCCCCACTGCCATTTCTTCGAGTGCCAAACGCAGTCGCTGAGATGCTGCAGATGCAGGCGTAATGGGTCCCTCAAGTGAGCCATAGATACGGCACTCTTGCTGTAGGAAGGCAACATGCCGGGCATCATTTACCAGCGCGTAGGTCGCCTCGGGGTCCGGCGACGCCACGACCGTCGCCAGCGCGGCCATTTTGCAGTATAACTTCGACGAGAGATTTGAGCATAGGCGCATTATGATTGGTTAATATGTATATATATATATCTATAACCTGCATGTAGGATCCTATAGATCTGATCTGCGTTTACTCAACAGCACGTTGCTCCTGATTGGTTGCACCAGGCAGAGCAGATTAAAGCCCACGCGAGCATGGCGAACGAGAACAAGGGCACGACGGTGGAGGCGGACGCCATCTCCAAGACCGCGACCCTCCTCTCTGCCTACGAGGCGTGGGTGGGCAGCCACTCGGGCCTGGCCCGCAACGTGGAGACGACGCTCTACGTGGCGCCGCAGCTCGTGCCCAAGCGTGTAATGGAGCCCGAGGTGGCGACGCAGTTCGGCTACTCGCTGGTGGGTCTGCTGCACCTGTACCACGACTACGTTCTGTGGAAGAAGGACAGCAAAGAGACGGAGCCGCCGACGAGCTGTCAGAAGTGCGTGGCGTTCTCTGGCGGAGCTGCTGTGGTGGCTGGCTAGGGGTACTGATGGCTCTTGTCCCGCAGGTTGACGCACCTCGTGCGAGTGCCGCTGTCGCTCATCTCGCACGTGCAAGTGCTGGCGGAGGTTGTGGCTCGTCGAGTGGGCGACGACGTGGGCAAGTGGCGCCTCATTGTGTGGGTGGAAGTCGTCAAGGGCGTGCTTCGCCTCGTGCTACTGGCTCAGCGACGTCGTGCCATGCTGATGCGTGGCGGCAAGGTGAGTTTGAGGAGAGCTGTGCGGACATGGGCCTGGACTTACGCCTTGCTTGGTGCAATAGTACACGGGCGTGGAGTCGGCGCCTCGGCCTTCGGCGTTCGCGCGGTTTAAGAAGCCCAAGCAGCCGGGTGCGCGTACGGGCAAATTTTTTGGAAAGGGTGAGCTGCAAGCTGGTTGGGAGGCTGGCTGTCAGCATTTATCATGCTTACTCGTTGCTGGTGTTTCTACTGTCTAGCGACGGTGTCCGAGCCCAAGCCATCGACGGAAAAAGCAACTGATGAACCCAACAAGGTCACGTTCGAGGTGCGTCCCGAGTGAAGTCGAGGTTGAAAACGGTGCAAGTTGGTGCTTAGCGGTGGCTTATAATGCGATGCAATAGGACGCGACGCTCGAAGTTGCTGAGAGCTCGCGCGAGGATCTTCTTGTGGCGGGTGAGGTCTGTCATATTCTGCGACCCGTCGTGTATGCGTTGCTGCGTCGTCGCCGACCGGAGACCTCGTGGACACCCGTTGTTGTGTCGCTTCTTGTGGAGCTATCTGGGTACGTTCTCACTGAATGACGTACTGGCGGGGAGCAGACTGTTGCCTAACCTTGTTGTGGTCATCCAACCTGCAGTTTGGCGTTGTCGGCAGCTGCGGTGAAACCGGTGGAACCATTGAAGCCCGTCCCCCGTGACCAGGCTAAAGACGAAATCGCAGCCCGCAAGGTTTGTTCATCGATCCTGTAAGATTAGATTGTCCGGATGCGTAGTGCTCACCAACCAATGCTGCTCTGTCTAACTGTTGCAGATGGCTCTCCTTCTCTACTTGCTCCGCGACCCCGTGTTTGCGACCGTGACCAAGCCTGTCACCGGAAAGGTAGGGCTTTGGATTGATACTTCGTTGCCTCGGTATGCTTACCACTTGATGATTCGTGTTATGCACAGGCTGCGGATGTCTTGGATTACGTGCCAGGCGTGGGCAAGCTATTCCGCTTCGGAACGACCGCCGTGCTGGACTACTACCACCAGTTCCACTTCTACACCTCCGCGTCGTAGATCTCTGTTGCCTTTTATCATCATCGAGATCGTTTGTAAAAGCTCCATCTTAAATCACTTGTTTTCCCTTTCAATACTGTGTTCGGCTGGCAACGAAAACTTTCAGAAAAGGCATGTGCTTTTCGCCAAAATATATTTTCCTGTACTACCGGTAGGTGAAGCTTTCGCAAGAAGACTCTGGAATATTCGGGGCAATCATCGGGCATGCTGTAGAGTCCACTTAGTGCAACCGAAAACAGCAAGCTCACTTTTAAAGACGCTCCGACAGAAGCACCCGCAGACGAAGAAAGCGTGCAGCTTCGTGAACACCACGATGTTTAAGACTTTGCTAGGCTTGACGACGGTGGTTCTCGTTGGCTCTTTGCTGGGAGATCACACGAACGGGCTCGATGCTGAAGGAGGTACGTGCAGGCTGAATTTGCTTTCGATTGAACGCAGCTCTGGATAGTGTTGAAAAATGTTCTTTGCTAGGCTAGGGCTTGCGCTACCTTGAGGACCTACGCCCGATGGACACGACCGCAGAAGTACCGGAGTTGGCAAAAGAAAACGATCATGGCGCTGACGGGGGTGATTCGGACGATGATGATGGTGAGCAGACTGGGAGCAGTACTAGAGCGCTGACTGCCGCCCTGGTACCGATTACTGGCCGGCGTGCCGCAGCATTGGATACCCGGGGTGCATGCCTGGTGTGGTCCGCTGGCCGCAGTGCCAGAATGATAAAACGCGTGATTAACTCTCCCAGAACTCGCTGCATGGAAACACTGCCACACTGCCGCCAAGTTACCGAGAAGAAAAAAAACTATGGAGCGACCACAAGGCGAGCATCTGATACATGCATGAGCTTGCAGTCCTGCAGTAGAATTTCCAAAGTCGAAGCAGCTAGAAGATGATTTCAATCAATATCACAAAAGTGCCCAGCCCTTCAACTCGTTTCCCTACTCGTATTGCTACATGTAGTTAGTGCTGTATGATCAGTGCCTTAGTAATCTTCTGTCTTCAGGGTCTTGTTGAACGAGAACGAGTACAGAATATTATATCCTAGCCCAACCTACATGCTGTTGTTTTGGGGACTCGGAGCGTTCCTTTACAAACGCATGGGCCTTGTTACGACAGCACAGTCCGTTGCCGAAGCCGCTACATTCTGCTACTTTGACGCAAGGAGTTGAACGGGTATGCTGCCATCGCCGTTGGTAGCAAGGAAGACCCGTTCAGGAAATTCCGTTCTTGTCGTGCCAATCACCATCACTCCAAACACCACGCACTCCGCAAGTTTCGGGAGACCTTCACGTTGCAAATCGCTGGTTGCAAGCACACCAGACATTCTTGCGGAGCCCTTCCGTGTTATTGCTGACTTTGATGTCATCTGCAATCAAACCAGCATCGGTTTATCGAAAATGAGTGAAGTCGAGGATGCTGCAACGTATTCATTGTGTAGTGAGCTGGAGGGGCCAGCTCCGATGCTGGGAATATCGCATCGAGCTGTCAGTCAGCTTTGTTGGTTATCTTGAACGCTTTCCCGGCTGAACACCCTCATATTTGTAATATTAATGCGACAACACCGTGTATGTGCTGTTTTCATGGATTCGTTTTTTTATACTAAGTTTAGTAGTTACTCACCTGGATACTTGCGAGTAGAAAAGGAGGTAAGCAGAGGTCAGCGTCTCGCTTCGAAGCTTAGCTTCATTTATCATGGATACCACTTCATCGTCGATCCGGAGCCACTGATCAGCAGTTCCAGCATTTCGCTGCGAATCGTGATGCCGCACGTATGCAACGTAGTGACCGGAGTCGATTGAGCTTCCTAGATGAGCGCATACAGCGACCAGCTCGAAAATGACACGTTTCTCCTCGTCCCGGAAAAAGGCGTTCATCGTGATGTCCAGCAGCTGGTCGCTTCCACACGGAAAGCTCACCGGAGTATCCACCTTCTCTGTACGTCCTTTAAGCGACGTGTGCTTGAATCGCTGCAACCGGAGCATCAACACAGGTGGCACACGTTGTAGCAGAATTTGGGTGAGACGCGTCGTCTTGGCCTGGCAGTAGCCGTCGCAGAACACTCGGTTCTCACCCGTGAGCTGCTCTGGATGACGAAAGTGCTCCAGACACTCAGAAAGCGTTTGATCACCCTTCCCTGAGGCGATAGCAAGAGAGATGACCCTGTAGGCAGCAATCAGCAAAGAAGCACGTTTAGTCCATTTGTTGGGCCACTCAACACCCAAGAAAAAAGTCTACGCACCGTTGTTCTTCGTGGAGACACGTGAGGTTCGCACAACTACAGCACTGGGAGCCGCGCACGGTCTGCCCCGAAAACACATCGGTAATGACCGAGGCATTCTGTCGTAAAAAGTGATCCCACCGCACTTCACCAAGGTTGGCTTCACCACAAACAAAACACGTTCAGTCAAGTACATGTCGCCAGCACCATCAGATCCAAAAAGCCTCCACTCACCAACAGCTTGCATGTACGATCTCGGGTCGTTCGGGTCGTAGCTCTTCAGTTTCTTCAAGAACCACTTCTCGGACTGCAGGAATTGCTGCCGTTCCTCTTCGTGTGGCCGAACCGGCTGGGCCGGAGCACGCAGCAGGTCGTGCAGCAGTTCCAGCAAGAATGTCAAAAACTCCTCCGCGTCCTGTTGTTCCTGCCTGGAGGCTGCACTAGACACTAAGTAGGTGCATTGACTGGCCACCGACCTGAACCGCCTCATCTTCTGCTGGTTGTCGTCTCTGTTGTGTCTGTGTCTGTCCTCGTCTCCTCTGCGTCTGGCTCCACTGACTTCAGCTTCAGCCTCCAGCTCCTCGTCCCTGTCAAAAATAGGCGAGATCCCTCTCAAGAGACTCACGAGCGTCTCGGCCACCAGCAGCTTCTGCGCCTGGGCGTCGTCCGCCTGCCGCACCACGTGCAGCTGCGTGCGCATGCGCAGCGCGCGGTCCACGCCGTCCAAAAAGCCTGGGACCGAGGCGAGGCACTGCAGCACGGCGTTCACGAAGCACAAGTTGCCGCTATTGACGAGTCCGCAGGGCAAAATCGGGTCCTGCTGCCGCTGAGGCGCTGGCACGTCGTTATCCGGTTCATTTTCGACAGGTTCGACGTCATCGACCGAGCCCAGTCCGAGCCGCATGAGAGGCCGTTGCACCCAGAGGAGCTTGAGCCAGCGACGCAGCCACTGCGTCGCCTGCGCCCACCAGATCAGCAGCAGCCACGGGAACCGCGACGCCTTGGTACGCAGCGGCGACCCACGAGCAAGCGACGAGGCCATCGAGCGCAAATGTGTCGAAAAGCGAAGAAGCAAGCGAGTCGACAACGTGGTCCACATCAACGCAGCCGACCTGTAATTCTCGACACCAGTGCGTCGAGAATTGAGTGTTGGCGAGATGGCTACATCAGGGCGTACCTCGACCAATCACAGAACACTATCGCAAATTGCCGTATCGGATGCTGTTTCGACGAGCGGCTACGCTGGCGCTGAGCCGCTCGGCGCCCGCGCTGACGCGGCCCTTCGCTGCCAAACCCAAGATCCAGGTGCCCGTGGACAAGAGCAAGGTGCACGAGACGCCGATCGTGCAGTACTGCGGTGGGGACCTGATGCGCTGGATGGGGCCCGGCAGCCGCTTCCAGATGTACTGCGCGCTGCTGCTGTCCGGCAGCCTCGTGTACCAGGCGGACGCCAGCGCCAACACGCTGGAGGTGCTGGCCACGAGCGGAGCCATCTGCAGCGCGTCGGTCACCGTGTTCTTCGGGGCCAAGAGGCTGTGCGACAAGGTGGTGACGGACATCGCGTCGTGTCGGAAAGTGGGCGACCCGGACGAGTTCGTGCGCGTGTCGGTCCTGGGCGTGGGGGTGAAGGAGGTGCTGGAGGCCTCGCCGAAAGGTGCGTGAACGGGAGAAATCTAGTGGGCAGTTAAAAGGGGCTGCGGTGGGCTGCAGCTGATGGGGTGGTGAATGCTTTGCAGACTTCAAGCTGCTGGGGCATGACGGTCAGGACGCGTACAGTTTTGCGGTGGGCGGGCGACGGCTGCAGTTGGATACGTCGACGGGCGAGTGTGTGAACCGCAAGGCGCTGGACATGCTGATGCAGGGTAGACCGCTCGTCACCAGGAAGGTCAAGCAGGGCAAGAAGGGGGCGCGCAGATAGAGTGCATGTGGAATCCACATCAGAGGTCGGAAACAAATATATTCGTCCTTACGCCGTACCGCCATTTGCAATGCAATACGATATTGGAGACCACAGCAGTACTGCAATACAGTATTGCCGACGATGCAGTACAATATCCGATTGCTCGAAGCGAGGATACTGCCGATTGCAATGCAATCGTTATTTTAATACAAGTAGTAGGATAGCACCAAAAGTATCTGAAAAATATATTTACTATATTATAGTAAAAAAGACTCTAAGAAGCTCTAGGCGGCATCTTCTGCGCTAGATTCTCCTTTGTGGGAATAGCTATTACTTCCTCCGGTTGGAATTAAATGCAACGAAATATTTGGCGTGGCTATAACTTTGTTTCAGACATGCTGTAACAACACTAAGCCACGTTGCCGGCGAATCGTATATTTTGTGTGCTTGCGGCGGTGGTTTACCAACAGTCCGTGTATTTTTTTCTAGGTTAGATTTCATTACAGTCATTTAGTTTAAACTAACGACCAGCCAATGCCCTGCCCCAAATGCTTCTAATGTCATCTGATGCTGTGTTAACTACCTTTCCTGGTGCTAACAAATATACACCGGTTAAGGTGGACCATAGTCTGCGGGGAGCCGGCTCAGTCTCTCCATATCCGGATGTTGGTCAATCCAGTGCTCGACGCCCCCTTGGAGGAACGTCTTCACCGTTTCCCATTGGGGCTGCATATTGTGTGTGTCGCTGTTGAATGCTTGCTTGATCTTCTTGGTGTCCATCGCAATTTTGGCCATCCGGTCCGCCATCTTGTTGAACTGACGAAGGTGATGGGCTCACATTTTGACCATCAGTCTGTCGGCGAGTAGTCTGCATTGCGAGTATAACTCTTGTAAATATATGGCGTGTGGAACTCGTCGTTGTTCCAGTTGGTTGATAATGATATGACCACCCCCTACCACAGGTAGCCCTTGCAATCGTTGCCGTACATCATACCGGAGACCGACGAGCAGCCCTCTTTATTCTGTGATATTGTTAGTGATGCGATTAGCGTAGGATACGCTGGCCATCCAGACGAATTCTGATGCATGATGAGCGCCGCCGACTTGAACTATCACCGAGCTCGATCCTCCGGGGCCGGGATTGCCAGGCGATCCGCCGTCGAAGAACATAATCAGTTGCCGCGTGGTCCTTGTCGTTGGTGGTGCTCCTGATGTGTCCGGACTCTGTTGCGTGAGGGCTAGATGACAGAGCTTTGCCACCGCCTGTAGATGCGATATGGAAGTCTTGGCGATGATTCCCAGTCGGATCGTAAAATAGGCAGCCCTCAGTCTGCCACGTAAAATGGCCTCTGCTCGTGCAGCTGAGGTATCTTCCTGTGGGTCGCGATATAGACAACGTCTCCTCCAGATCGCCTGCAAGGTGGTGATAACTCCCAGCCTCCAGCACTGCTGCACCACGTCATGTACATGACAGCGGATGTCGTCACGTTCCACGTCCGGTAGATTGTGGTGAATCTCGTCCAGAAACTGCCATATCCCGAGCGGAACCGCCTCAATTTGCAGCTTGAAGTTATGAGTTGGCTGTGTACGTATGTCTGTGGCCCCCCCACTCAGAAGTCCGTGTAGTTCGTCCTTCAGAACACAACACCGTATAGGCCTAGCCGGAAATCGAGTCCCTATTGTATGTACTCTTTCTCGCTTTCACTTCTCGCCTGTTGTTTCGCTTGCGCAAAGTCTTCTCACTCACACTTCTCGTCGCCTCGTCACGCGTCCGTAACTCGCCGACCGCTCACTCACTCTGACTAGTCTGTCCGCTTGATCGCCACCCGTACACCTATGAACACACGGTCCACCGGCGTTGAAGTCCACTGTATCTCGCTTGCTAAAGCCATAGGGAATACGCCCACGACGCCTACCCTTACTCGTTGCAGCCGCACAGTAAACTCAAAGGTCGCTTCCTCCTCCTCTTCGTCGTACACCCACATGTCCACGTTGTCCCCAAACGTTTACAGTTTCAATACCTAATGAGTATTTTCTATAGTTAGACGGAAAGACCCCGTCAACTTCAGCTTCAGGTAAATCAAATGGTAGGCGTAAAGGGTTTGTAAATTGGATTAAAAGTCCAATGCTCTACCAGCTGTACTCTTTAGGAAGTGACCACCCCAGTTCCGACCTGCATGAATGGTGTAACGACGAAGCTTTCCCTTTAGTTATTTTACCGCCTTTAGTACAAAAAAACACGTGAAGGGGGCAAATACAAGCATACTTTGAGCTCAAACGTATTTTACCTGTTTATGGTATTATTATTTGTAACGGGCTGTTTGAAGTTAGATATGTAGGTAGATCTATATAGCTAAAGATACAAAGNCCCAAAGCCCATACTCAGACTCAGTCTCCTGAGTCTCACGCGATTCCTCGCAGTCTATAGTGTATGCTAAATAACGGACACACCTGGCCCGTTATATTATTGGTGGTTGGTCTAAATTTTAATTGGTTAAATTAATTATGTAGGAGGCCATAGCGGAATAACTTAGGCGACCGATTGCGCCCATGTTTTCTAAACGGGTTAGGGATACAAATCACTACAGTTAGTTATATTTTACAGGTTTCGTACCTTACCGTATATATAAGGTACACCAATGAGGACGGATGGGGCATCCAGATATCGCCATGCTACGCGCCCCGCGCGGTCCCAAGAAAACCTGGCGGCTCGCAAGCTTCGCCTCCGCTTGGTAGAGCGACACTGCTAGGTCCTGGGTTTAACACCGCGTACTCCGCACGCGGTTGTTAAACCGCAGGCATTGATACGGATTGGACCCCAAACATGACCCCCCCCCGTTTTGAAAACATGGGCGCTATAATTCCCGAATAATATACGCAATAAAGTATGTCCTGCCATCATATTTGCAACAGTCCGCTGCTGTTCTCGCGTTCTGGCTCGCTCAGTTCACTCGCTGCCCTTTTCCATCGCACTCAGCGATCTATAATGAAACTCCGTCAGTTCACCCGGCTCCTTTACGTTCGCGTCCGCATCAACTCATTCGGGCTCCGCAGTCTCCTCCCATCATCAACTCGTTCGGTGATAGCTTGGCCGTAGGGTGCTGCGCTGAATTGTACGCAGACCGCGAAGTCAACCCAGGTGTCCCAGTCCCTTTGCTCGTCACTACGCATCTATGTGGCTACACAATCTTTCCATGTGCGGTGGAATCTTTTGATTAACCCGTTGGTCTGCGGCCTGTATGACACATGGTTGATCTGTTGGGCTTGCAACAGTTTGACCAACTGCTCGATCACCAGCCCCACCGACTCTGGAGCGCCGTCCGTTAACAACTCTCTGAATGGTCCAAAATTCAGGACTACATGCTGCATCAGAAACGCCTCAACCTCTTCCGCCGTGTGCTGTTTCACCATTACCGCCACTGTGTACCTCGTTACATATTCGACGGTCGCAATAACTTAGCGCTGCCCTCCTTCACGTGGCCCCGCCAGGTCCAGTGCCCATCGATCACATTCGTCTCCTCTGTTGATGCTTCTCAGCGGGGGAATCACTTCCCTTGACCTCGCCTTGCGACTGCCACACTCCTAACCATCCCTCAACCGTCGTATAACCTCTCACATGAGATCCAGCCGCCAATACACTTGAGCAATCCGCGCGTGCGTATGCGTCGCTCGCAAGTGTCCAGCCCACACCGAGTCATGACTCTCTTGAACACCACCGCCCATAACGCTGGCAGCAATATCACGCCCTTGCTGTTTGCCGTCTCAATCGATGCCAACCCGAATCGCGTCTCCACCTTCACGCCACGGTGTACCCCAGCGTTCACTAGCCTCTGCACTAGTCTGCTTTCCTCTGCGCTTCTGCGATCTCTGCATCCGTCAGTTGCAATGTCTGTCCGCTCACTGTCCGTTGCACTTGACCTCGCACTCGCGTCATCGGCTCCAGCGCTGCTACCCGTTCACCGTTACCACTACGGATGGCACCTGCACGCTGTCCCTAGTCCGGTTGTTCTCGTCTGTCCGGAGATAGCACAGCTGCTCCCCGCTTTGTACTCGTCTTACTGGTACGTGGTGGTGCCGTTCCTTGCCTATTTGGGACATTGCGTCTCACCGTCGTCGTCTTATGTGGACGCACCAGTAGTTCTCTTGTCCACCGCTGCTGGAGCTTGTCCGTTGCCGACAGTACGCACTTCCGCCATCTCTGTCGGCCGCATGACTGCAGCCTCGTTGCTCGCCGTTTTGTCGTCCGCACTCCGAGACAGCGACTCGCCGTCCACCGTGGTCGTCTGTACACCTTCTGCCGTCGCCATTGCGCCCGCCGGTACTCGTTCACTTGTCCCCACCGCACCTGCTTGTGTCGTTCCAGCAACAGGGATGTTCATCTTCCTTGTGGCAGGGCTCTGCTTTCGTGTCGTTACCGTTGTCCTGGTAGCTCGTCCGTCGTTCGTTCGGTTCCTTTGTCGTCTCGGCTGCCAACTCGCCCTGCTCGCCGTTTCGTAACTCCGCCGTTGGAGCCGTTTCTCCAGTCATCATCCATCGCAATTCTTCAGCACGTCAGTTCGCTGAACGCATCACTGGTCCCGTCGTGTTTTGCTTCGCTCGTCCGTTTCTCGTGCTGATGGGCTTATGCTGTACCACCCCCTGTATTCATCGCTGGCTCTGCGCCTGGTGATGCTGGCGCATCCACTGCTCGTCTAGGGTCGTCCGCGATCCATGACTCCGTCTCGCTCAGCCCTTCATATTCTAGTTCCTCGTTCGCCGTACTCTGTTGCGTCTCATCGCTGCCGCTCACCAACTGCACTAAGCTCTCTCTCACACCAGGCGTATCATGGGATCGTAGTTCGCCCGTGCTTCGCGTGGTCGTCTCGGCCTCTCCAGATTCACCACCTGTAGCCTCGTCGTCCCGATCTCGTGACCTGGCCGGTGTTGGAGAACCAGTTGCTGGACTACTCGTTGCTGCTGGCGGAATCTCCGCCACTACCGCGTGATTCACATCTACCTCGAGGTTCGGCATTGTTCTGGTCACTGCATCAGTTGTCGTGGCTGCTGCGCGCTCATCTGCCCGCTGTCTCGAACGCCTTATTCGTACTATCGCGGCCAGCACTCTCGCCGCGATCGGTGCTCGTGACAACGCATCTGCCATTACGTTGGTGTTCCCCGGACGATACTGCACCTCGAAACCAAACTCTTGTAGTGTCAAATCCCAACATTGCAGTAGGACTGGCCACCAACCATTTGAGGGCGGGATGATCCGTGATAATCGTAAACCTACTTCCACACAGATAAGGACGGAATAACTTGATCGCCCAGACAGCCGCCAAACACTCAAGTTCCGTGATGCCATACTTGTTCTCGGCTACACTGTTCACCTTACTCGCATACGCAACCGATTGCCAGCCGCAGCCTTGATCTTGTATCAAGCACGCGCCAAGCCCTACCTTGCTCACATCTGTCACTACTCGGAATGGCAGCCAAAAATCGGGATAGATAAGCAAAGGCTTAGCTAGTATCCCCATCACTTGCTCAAATGCTGAATATTCGGCTTCAGCCCATTCCTACTTCGCGTCTTTCCTCAGCAACTTCGTTATGGGCGCCATTATCGATCCAAATGTTCCCACAACCCACCTATAATATCCTGCTAAGTTCACGAATCTATTCGCTTCAATAGCACCCGCAGGTCTCGGAAACTCTTGCACTGCTGATATGAGTCGTCGTAGCGGTCGTACGCCATCACGGCTTAGAACATGAACCAGATACTCCATCGTCTTTGCCGTATACACGCACTTATTTAGCTTAAGCGTCAGCCCAACTGCTGCTAGTAGCTTGAACACGCATACCAACTCCACTTTGTGCTGTTCGATACCCCTACGAGAAAACACCACAACATCGTCTAAGTAGACTAAGCACGTAGTCCACGCCAGTTCTCTCAGAACTCCATCCATCATTCGTTGAAAAGTCGAAGGGGAATTCGTCAAGCCAAATGGCATACGAACAAACCTATACAGCCCTTTATTGGTAGTAAAGGCGGTCTTGTCGCGATCTTCAGGTTCGAACAATATCTGCCAGTACCCGGCCCTCAGAGCTAACGTAGTGAAGAGCAGCGCTCCACCCAACGCCTTTAGTGTCTCGTTGATTCTTGGGAGTGGGTACACGTCCTTCTTGGTGACTTTGTTTAAGGCTCGGCAATCCACGCATAACCTCACCTCGTCATCCTTTTTCCGGACCAGTACTACTGGATATTCCCACGCTTCGTTCCCCCTTTCAATGACGCCAGCTCCCAGTGTCTTGCCAATATTTTCCTCGATAACCTTATCACCCATCTGCGCTTGCCGTCTTGATCGGTGCTGAGTGTTCAGTGTCAATATGATGGTGCACATCTAACGCAGTCGCTAGTGGATAGTCATTACCACCGTTCGTCAACTTAGGATAGCTACGAAACAACTTCGTTATCAAGGTTCGTGCTTTAGGATCTTCATCTCTAATGTTCACCTCAGTCTCGGCATCGAGCGGCGCCTCATTGTCGGCCATCTCATCGCCACCGGTGTCTAGCTCGACGTTCATCTTCAGGATAGTCATCTCGCTAGTCAAGCGTATTCAGGTCCCTAGCGCTTTCTTGTGCGGTAGCCTTGCTGGTTTGGTGTGTGTGGGGGGAGGGGGGCTAAGAGAAGCGGTTGTCACCGGGGTCTCGGGACCTGCATTCCAGCCAGCAGGACGCCCCGCGCTAACTGGTCTTGCCGTTTTTTGGCAAGCTACCGAGAACTTGTCGTCGTCAGCGACTCCGATCTCAGCACTTGCCAAAACCGGGCCGGAGATCGGCACACAGCTCCGCGAAGACCCGACTTACGATAGCGGTGGCAAATGAGCTGTCAATAGCCGTTGTTGAACCGAGCACCTCGGATAGTCGAGGTGTTGCGCGACCTCGACTCGGTATCGATGGCGTCGATCTCCATTGGCTCGGGCGTGGAGGTCCGAGCGTACTTCGTCAGCGTGCGCGCGTAAGAAGAAACCACAGTGCAGACTTCGCGTAACGCGAGAGCGAATGCCGTCTCAAGTACCGTAAAATTCGGATTCAGTAAGACAAACGGATTCATTGCGACAGTCGTAAAAATACCCAGGTGGTATGCAAAAACAAGCCACTTACACTGTTGCCAATAAAGGTGTCACCCCCTCGCACGAAATGTCCGCACACTAAATGTACATATTATATGTAAATGAACATGTATTGATAGATTCTTATCGATCTACTCGTCTTGCACTAGCGGTGCATTCGCCACAATGGCAGCCACGCGGAAACGACCGTCTTGATCGCGGGGGCCTGTTGGAATCACGCCTGCCCGCGCGAATCCTTTCACGATTGTGCCGGACTTGACAGCATCCCACGCCTTGACAACAAAACGCGAGATGAATGCCCGCTTCTCCGATGTCGAAGCCGGAAACGGGTTGTCGAGGTGATGCTCTAGATAAATTCTCCTAGATAATATCACACACAGCAAAGCACACAATAAGGTAAAACATGTAAGTTGCACCGTAAAAACCAAAATAAACGTACCGAAATGCGTTCTTGAATGGCTTCATTACCGCCACGTCCATTGGCTGGTACAACCCTGTGATGCTTGGCGGTACGAACTGCACCAGCGTGCAGCACTGCTCAAGTGACGCCCTTACCGATGCCACTTTGTGGACCTTAAGGCTGTCCAAGATCAGCAGCCGGCATCCTTCCACGCTAGGCTTCCAAACCTGTTTCATAAACAGAAGTTTATATCCTAAAAATACAGCCCCGAATGCAAATATTAAACGTACCCGTTCAATCCACTCCATCATCACCGCCTCGTTGCAAAACGTCTTCTTTTGAACGGTATGCTCAGCTTCGGGGGACCCAAATGCCGGGTTCCAAACCTCCTGAGATACGGGGCCCCTTGGCACATCAGCAAACACGATCAGCGGAGGCAATTTGATGCCCGTCGCTGATGCCGTAAGAAAACCGATGCTCTAAAACCGTTGACTTCACTACCTGTAAAGCCAATAGTAAATAAAAATGAGCAAAATCCATAACATAAAGAAAAACTGTATAAAATGTACCTTGCATCACGTCGACAGTTGGGTTTCCCGTGAAATCAATGGTTGTCTTGCCGGCCATATCGATGTATATAGCCGTTTGGTCCATGTTGAACACGGCGGCGAGTTTGGTATCGCCGCGCTCCGCTGAAAGAACGCCGTCTTCTTCTATGATATGCTGAATTGACTGCGAAAATACGTTTGCAACAAGCTATTTATCATAAAACCCAGAAAAATNGATTGACTGCGAAAATACGTTTGCAACAAGCTATTTATCATAAAACCCAGAAAAATGAGCTAAACACAATGTTAACACAAACAACTTAGACAGTTACCTCCATGTCTGGGCACTTCTTTCTACCCTTTTGCGTGATCCGTTGGATTGACAGGCGATTACGCTTTAGAAAGCGCCTCAGAAAAGAGATGTTTCCACCCCGGATTCGTGTTTTGAAGTGTTCCGGGTCGTATCGAGCCAGCATTAACAACAGGCACTCCATGGACACACAGAGATACCGATTTTTCCGAATTTCTACAATCCTATCCAGAAGTCTAAACAGGAATATTAGTATTAACGTGCCAATATAGGATAAAACAACTTGAAAACTTACTTCTTCTCTGGGCAAGGGTTCTTGATGTACATGGTTGTACTGCGAGAAGTGTAGAATTTGGTAGGGGCATCCTGCGCGGCCGTTCAATAACGGTTTGTTGGCCTTTCCAGCGGTACCACGTCGAGCGATGGACGCCGACGGCCGCTGCCTGCAGCTATCGCGGTCATCGCACCGCGGTCAAGTGCCTTCAGCTTGACTTTATTCTTGTTTTTTGGACGACGTATCATCGCCAAAGCGGGAGTGAGGATGGATGGCGTGGAGCTGCCAGCGCTGAGCGAATGATGCTGAGCTATTTAGATTTTTTACTGCTCGTAAAAAAGATATTCTTTCTATGAAATTAGTATACGCAGCAAAGTCTTTACCACTGTCTTACTGAATCCGAATTTTACGGTAACTTCAGTTCCGCTCGCATGAGTCAGTACCGTGTCATACTCTCACGCATGTCACAGATGAACACGTGTACTTGAGAGGCTACGTCGATCGGGTTTGTAACGACGTGTGAAATCAGATGACGTGTATTCTGGACGTATCGCGCAAGGACGTATTCCCTTGTCGGAGGACAAAGCACGCCGCGCGCATGCTCGACTCTTCTTGTAGAGGCTCGAAAGCGAGACTCTAGTCACGCTGGATGACTCCCAGAGTGAGTCACCAGCCTACCGAGCGTCGATTCCTTGGCTTTACAAGTCAGTTCGGAAAGCTAGAAGTTCTCTTTCGACGACTAACCCTCGAGGAGTCTCGAGGTAATCGAGATGTCGATCTCGCGGAATCAGCGGTAGCCGGTCGTGATCGACTCCGGAGTACGCGGAAGTATCCATGTTTACGACACCGCCCTTCATGAAACGCGAGGGAGTTTCTATGCGTCGATTGGCTTCGGCGAGCTCGCGCTCTATGCATTCTTGGGCGGTTTGGCGTTGTGTCTCTGGCGTTGTCGAACTCAGCAACGTCGCGACGACGGCATCACCGGTCACCGCGGCGATGGAACGCTTCCCACTCGATCCGCATGAGGTGGGGAAGCTTTACTGCGCCAGAGTCCAGTTAGTACCGTCAGTTCCCAGTACTCGGCTCATCGTGCTCTTGGTCTTGGTCGTTGGAAGAACTACTAAGTGCTACCAAGTATAACGCGCCAGATGTGTCCGTTATATCGGTTACACTATATACTGTGAGGGTGTGCGAGAGACTCAGAACCCTACGTCTAAGTATGGACTTTGTGTCAAATTGAACTCTGATGTATGTCGGGGCCACTCAAAGTTGCGAACTGTTGTCTGATTAGTTGAAATTGGATTCCCATTTCAATTAATGACAGGACCATACGAAACACACGCTAGCCGAATGCTTTGTACCTACTTTGTATATGTAGCAATATAGATCTACCTTATTATACGTAGACTCTAGTCCTATTGGTTTCTGCGGCTAATTGTATTGCCTCGATAATGAAAGCACCCACCACCTGCAAAACGACAAGCAGCCCCGCTCTACACACCACAAGTACAGATTGTGCGTTTGCTGTCCGGAATCCATCGGAAAATGCGCTTGAAAGTTCCAACGGCAACGGTGTATCAATAACAAAAGCACCCATCACCCGCAAAATCTAGCATGCGCCGCTCTACCCGTAATATACTAAATACTACCATCACAACATGGCTGTTACGTCTATGTACTGTTGCTGCCCCCAATATATCGATGAAGTTCGTTGTTACAGCTTCGAAGCGACCAACATCCACGGTTACTTCGCCGTTGTCGGATAACATATCGACGACCATTAATCACTACGCTGCCCATTATTTTGCTGTTTGAATGGTTTCATGTATCTCGTGGCTGGCAAAGATATCGATCGAACACGAGCCAACCGTCGATTAGGCATTTTATTAAACTCAACCGCGTCTAAACGGCTGTACGGCGTTGGCATACAATACGGAATCACTACGAAATATAGGTCCGATCTTGCTTGTTGGATTAGTAGCGCAAAACATAGCGGCAGTCATATACTATGTCACATGGCTGCTCATGTTTCGAGTTTGCCGACCGTCAACGACACCATCAATTACTACACGCTGGCTCTCGAAGGAAATGCTGGTACTACACAACCTTAGCATGAACAGCCACGTTGTGTCCCAGACGACATAACAGATCATTTGCGCTCGCTCTCTCGCAAATTGGACAATTTGTGGATCGACAATGTCGATGGTATCCAGCTAAATGATCATCGCGTACGGGCATTCATTCCCGACGCGACGGCACGTGGGCTGATGGTTGGCCTTCAGCGTCTTTACAATAGCTTATTTCTGGTTGGTAGTGCAAGCGAGTGGCTTTTCCTAAAAACGGTGACCGGTTCTATGGATCAGCGCATTCGACGTGACTACGCACCAGTGAATACTGAGGACAGCTCCAACGTGTGCTCGCTCCCAGGGTCGATTTTGTTGCCACCCAGGACAACACCTACTTCTATGGATACGGGCGGAACTACAATGCCGCGATGAAGTCCCCTCGCCACCCGACGGGGCTCCACAAGCTCCACGACGTAAACGGTAATAATGTCAATTACCTCATCAGAGGCGGGGTCATACCTGATCAGCTCCGTTTTTTTGCTGTAAACCGATACATCACCATTGAAGACGATGCAGGTGGCATCCAGGCAGTGGTGTTGCTCCTCGAGCTGGAAGCGGTCTTGATCGGCGCGCACCTCCGCAGTCGACGGCTCCAGCCCAAAACCTTGGTAATCGAACCGGCCAGGCCAGGCCAGTGGAGAACCTTCTCGACCTGGTCGTCCGTCATGTCGCACACGGCTTCGTCGTTCTGCTCCTCATTCTGGTGTGACGCGGGGGCTTGGCCGGCGTCCCCGCTGCCTGCGCCGGTGCTGAAGCTTGGGAGAGATGTCTGTCGACGGTAGCGGCATGGCCGCCAGTGTGGTAGCATAATTGCAGATCGACGTCAGAAAAGTGGTCTTCAGGCCGAACTGCAGATGCAGGAGCTACTTCTACAGCAGGGGCGTGTCAACTATGATGAGTTTAGTCAACGTGATGGCGATAGCTGCCATTGGAAACCGAGAGCGCTTCTGGATCGACTTGACATGAATAGTATGTAGCCCACAAAATCGCTATCACATAACACGCACAACATAACACGCATAACATATCACACACAGCAGTTGGTTAGACACGCGAGAAGGTAGAGCCACACGGATACTCACGTAATCACGCCGAACTTGGCCAGATAGACGCCGACCCACAGGTGGGCATCCTCCTCTCGAATCTTGAGGAACTGGCCCAGGGCGGTCAGCCGGAAATTGTGGAGATAATATTATTTTGTGTTGCCCATGTGCTGAACGTTTGTGGACAAATCCATGCTGAACTACTCTTGCGAACCATGAATGTGTGTTGCGAACACGACAGAAAGTCAATGCTGAATTGCTATGGACAGACATTCAGAGCTGCAACCTGACAAATATTGTCATTGAGTACCAACCAGACCTCATGTGAGGGCGTGGTGAGCGGCCCCCATGATGATGTGCTTGCCGTGGTGTCACTCGTGGACTTTTGAGTTGTAGCGACCGACCATCCGCCGGGCCAGAGTTGTCGTTGAGATTGCTGTCTGGTTCGGATACTGAAAAACTGTCGCGATGGTACTAGGAAACCCGAGAGACATGCATTATCATGAATTAAGCCTAAAGCGGATGCAACGCTCAGGCGCTGGCCTGCATATTGCGAGAGCTGCGAACAGCGTGCGCAAGCTCCTCCATCTTGTACTCCTTTCTTTCACCGTCAACAAACGTTGCCGTCCAGATGTATACTCCGTCCTGAGGCGATGGGCGACATACTGCGAGCTGCCCAAATGGTGGTCTGGGACCACCACTCCACCGACCCCCACAACAAAATCCTCAACAACATACCATTTTAAAGCTCCTAGTTGCTTAGTGAAAAGGTCGATATGTCGATCGACGCCACATCCGTCGTCGCGCTGCAGTCTACCTCCAATGGTTCGTGGTCGTCCAGGTGGACCGCACATAACGATTGTCTCTAGCGCTTGCGAGATATTCAACTTGTCTAAAATATGCAGAGAGGCAACGACATGTGAACAGATCCAGCCTGAATGCTTGAATCGCTTACATGTGCAGCTCAGCGCTCTGTGAATGGGTTCGATCAAAAGATACTTCGTCAGTATCCCGTAGTAAATGCAGCCACGCACAACTTACATGTCACTTACCTCAAGAAACCGTCGTCTCGAACGGATTGGTATTGGCTCCATTTTAACCAGAAGCCTATAATTGAGCGTCACTTGATGGAGAGACAAGAAAATGACCTGTGTATCTACGATAGGATTTTGATTGTCAAGCCAGCCTCGAAACGCTCGCTGGAATCCAGATCATACAAGCTTGATAATCTGTGCTAAAACAGAAGTACGTTGGCATCATACCTTTCAGTTCTTGTTGCTGCCACAGCTGATCCGGCAAGGTTCTTGGTAGGCACCACAGGCCTGGTGCTGTTGAAAACAATTCGAGCTGGATGCTTGGTCACATTCGTAGTAACAATGCGATGATTTTGGGGGTCAACAAAAAGACGCGTTTGTCACCGCACCGAGTGGCAAAGGACCTGACACAATCGAATAACAAATCAGTGTGGTGGATAACTAAAACTGGGCTAGATACCGTCACATACCATCGGCGTAGTGACCTTGGCTTCCCAGTTGTTGCGTCGTACAGTAATACACGCGGGAGCACAGAGTTTAATACCGAGACCGTCGATTTTTTGTGTGTAGTCTGTCACAATAATCTTAATCACTCGATGGTGGATCTCGATAGACTGCTGGGTTGGTAGAAATCCGGATATTGATGAGCTGCATACGCTCCAGCGTTCCCAGCGAGGTGTCAGGTACACCGATTGCAGCCAATCTGCAAGAACAATTTCACTATCATCTCACCAAACTTGTACAACTCGCTTCGATAGTGCACATAACTATGTTAGAGATCGGGCAGCGTGGAGCAGCTTAATGGGTGGCTTCCCTCGACCGTTTACGAAGTGTTTTTCAATCGTCAGCTTCGACTGCCAGTGTGTCTGTCATAAAAGACGTTCCCAGCATGTGAGCACCTCGACTCTTGGCCACACCGAGACGAGTGCAGAGGCAGTAGCGTCAGAGTGGTCGATGCTAGCACTGTGTAACTCGTAAAATACATGGGCGTATTTGACCAAAGATCGGAATAAATGTTCATACGCAAATGTGCTCTCACTACGAACGAAGATGTACAACCAGGGCCCAAATCGTTGTACATATCCAGCATCAGTCGACTCTACTGAGATGCCACCACAGTCTCCACCCACCAAAACGGATTCGGTAAGTACCATCGGTTGACATTACCAAGTCCTCGATCAGTCGTTGCCTGGCGGACGCTTTTTAAAAAGAGCTCAAGCCGTCACAATTATGCCCATCGATGCAACTTGTTTGTCTCCAACAGTCACCATGTGCTCAAAGTCATCAATCACGATCAGTGCGTTCATATCGGCGATTATTTTCCCATCAATACTTAGGAACGTATCGCGGTCCTAACACTTTTTGTGAGCTGACCAGCTCTTCAATGTTGAAAGTTTGCTTATCTCCAACCCGCCCGTTGTCTTTTTCTTCAAGTAATCCTTGCGGTTTTCCATTTTGCAAACTGCAGGCACTTGCTTCAGCATGCCATGCTCTCGTATGTACTTGAACAGCATTATATTTCTCACTCGTCCTGCAGACATCCCCAAGTTTAGCAGTGCATTAATTTCTAACTTACGTACTGGAGAATTACCACGCACTGGTAAATGGACACTTGGACTACAATGCTGTCCTCTTTGTAGAAGTTCGTAGCGGAACGATGTTTCGTCAGCGCGGTCGATGGCCAGTTTGATTTGATAGGTAAATCTTCAATGCAAACGGCACTGGTACACGTTCCTAACCACAAATGGCGAAAGGTATCTGATCGGATAGGTGTAGACAAATCGGTTGAAGCCGTGAAGAGCTTGTTCAGTCTCGCCCAACACTTTGTAAACCCGATGCTATTGTATACCTGCTTATGAAGTGCTGCTAAACGACCCGGGAGCGCATCACCAATACCATCGGTATCACTTCCAAAGTCGAGAGAGACGTCTGAATCATGATCAGCTTCTGCTTGAGGCAAAGTTGATGTGTCACTTACCGCCCACTCGTCCTGTTGAGTGCGGTCACGCTGGCTTTCACCTGTGGCGTACGCGTTCTAGCCAGTGGGACTCTCCAACACGAGAGGCTGCACTGAGGCGAGGCGGGTGAACGCCAGAACGCCGAGGTGTATAGCTTCGCGTGTCCAGACGTGGACGGCTCCGGACGGACTACTCCGTCCGAGGCCAGTGTGTGTCCCTTGTGTCAATCCCTATAGGCTCGATCGCTAGACCCGATCACAAGGAGTTCCACCGGTGGGAGTTGTTAGATGTAGGTCGGGAGTGTGAGGCCGTACGTAACCTCGGACGTAGCCCCTACGACTCAGATAACCAAATACAAACAGAGTTATATAAAAAACACGTAGCCCTTCCTTATTCTTTCTGACCGTGGAAAGGTCGGTCTCAACACCAGTCAACTAGCCGCACTTCCGGGATACTGG
>LGTU01000589.1:0-57875 GCA_001314425.1 Phytophthora pluvialis | reverse complement strand
TAGAATTGAGCTTCATAACCAATCAGATAGCTGCATTTGCCGATGGTGTGTTTTCATGTCGTCTGCTGCACGCTCACAATTACCATACTAACTCCCCCCAACGCGTGGCGTCTTTCACCGTCGTTGTCTGTAACCCAAAGTGACTATTAGCGGGTTTCAATGTAGCAAATCATTAGATATGTTTTTCACAAAAGATTAGCCAAACATCAGACCAAAGATGAGCCTTCGTAGGCTTACATGTATCGTTTACTAAATCATTTGCTGAACCGATTTTTTGAGCGACTGCCCTAGCTGCTGCTACTGCGCGGCAACGACGGCGTGAACAAGGACTACTGTGTGGTGGTTCACAATTCGCGCCGTTTGGTTCAAGAGGCTTCTGGGTACATCTCCGAAGGACCGGCGCAACCGGTTCTTCCATCTCTCGGACGCGAACTCCCCCCACGTGGGGCCGAGGCTGGGAAGAGGAGCTATCTGGTGAATGTCACCAAGCTGCTACTAGCTGCGGGATGCGGGCCTGGTGACCCCGCGGCCCTCTAGTCAAGATCACCATCAAGTCGCGACGGNCTGGCGGACCCGTCGCGTCCAAGAAGATCGCATCGCCAAGGCGCGCCGAGGACCTGGTATGCCTCGGAGCGCTCCCGACAAGACTCAACGAAGGAGCGAAGACATGGTGAACCCTCGCACCCCCACAGTACAAACACCAACTCGCGACGACCCATCGCGGTCAAGAAGATCGCATTGCCAAGGCGCGCCGTGGACCTGGTGAGCCCCTTGCGTTCCCGTTCAAGCACCAACGCACAGAGGAATTGGGATCCTCTGTGCTCATGCNCCTTCCCGTTCAAGCACCAACGCACAGAGGAATTGGGATCCTCTGTGCTCATGCTCCCCCTCCCCAGAATGCAACACAACAGTCCAGATACATACTCGCCTTGGCGTGAAGACCCCGATCGACATAACAAGGCATCGAAGAGGAGCCACTGTAACGGATATGGTACACCCACCACATGTAAATCGAAGGAAAAGACCGAGGTGAAAGAATCCGAGGAAGACAAGCTGATCTTTACGACTGGCTAGTTTAAGATGAGAAAACGTTTTAAGCACATGTTTAGATCTGGTCAGCACAGTACAGCATCATACAAAAATAACATCGACGGTGCAGGGTCCACAGCTCTTTCTGCTGCACGGTGCCTGCCAGGCGATGCCATCGCCAACACCTACAAATCTGAGGTATTCTGAAGGTTTACGGAATGTAAACGTCGTGAATGGCCAACTGCTCATACCAGAAATCCTCCGTCTTCCTCGCCAAGGCCTCCGCATCCGCTGGGGCGCCCAGAAGCTGCAGCAGCATCATCATGGTGAGCCTCAGCCTGTCGGAGCTAGCAACACGCAGGAGGCATGATCGCGCATTATTCTTGGGCGTTTGTTTGTGGCGATCCACGCGGCTATCGCGAGTCCGTCATGCTGAGTGTTGACTCGAGTAACGCCGAGGGCAGGCCGATCCGAGTCGACACGGGGGAGGGCGTGCCGCTTACGATGTAGCTAAAGAGGCTTGTTGACCATAACAGCCACCACTGTACGAAGGAGGAGACGAAGTGGTGGAATTTGCGAGCGTTCCGGCTCGTTGATGGGGCCTACAACGCTCCGATGCGTTCCAGCGCCTTCAAACGTGCCGTGCGACGTGTGGTTGATGCTGCATTTGCTAGTGCAATGCATCCGAATGGTCAGGAACGCGAGGATCTGGCCGAGGATCCAGCGCCGGGCTCATCGTTGCAGGTTGAGCAGACCGACGAAGCCGTTTCGGCGTCTAGCACTACTGGGGATTTGCTGCCGACGGTGGCGATAAGCGAGGAGGGTGTGCCGGCAACTGAAGCAACCGCTGCGTGTGAGGATTTGACGAGTACTGCATTGCACGTTGAAGTTATTGATGTGGAGACCAACGAATCTGAAGAGACATCCAGCCTTACGAGTATTGTGATTTTGCCGCTGGACTATGGCGGAGATGCTAGTGCTGTAGGTCTGGCAGCTGGCGAGAGCGAGGGAACGTCGGCGAAGCCTCCAACAGACTTGGAATTAGTAGCAGTGGATGAATATCTAAAGTGTATCCCTACTCGCTCGAAGCGCGCCAAGATACGACACCAACCGAAGAAGCGAGCAGGGTCATGGCATGTTGCACGTTCGCGCAAGTGATGTAACCAGAAGAAGTGTGGAATTACGCGGAGCGGCACCCAAATATACCATGCGAACATACTGAAGGCGAAGGAAAGTAAGGCAATGCTGCGCTTGCCTGGGATCAAAGCACGTCTCCGCGCATTGCATGTTCGCTGACCGGAGTTTGTGGCGCCCAGCGCACCCGCTGATCCCGTTGAGGCGGAAGTACCAAGAGAAACATAGGCAACATTGTAACATGAATGAGGAGGCTGGACCTGGCCATACCGTAGTGCTAGGCCCCCAGAAAGTAAGCGCTGGCCTCACCAATAAAGGTCGTTCACCAATGTTGCTCGTTCCATCGTATACAGCACCGCTCCCGCCTTTGCGCTTCTTCCGGCTCACCAAAACTTCTCGTCCTTGACTGTCGGTGTGGTCACACGAGTGGGTCGCGAACAGCACAAAGATACAAACTCCAAACGCGTAGAAGTAATTGCGTCCACACCACTTCTGGTATATATCCACAACCCAACCGCCTCATGGCTGTCCTTCCACCTCCATGCGTGCGTAGTTAGCTCCCATCTGAGCCGACACTGCAATGTCTGCCTCTGAGCGCTTGTTTGGAGCGACAATGATCCGTCTGGTGAGGCGAGAGCACACTTGAATGCACCCAGCACCCAGGTTCTCAATCAGAACGCCTTTAAATTTCCCTAACAGCTTCTCTCGCACCAGTTCGGATACGCGCCGCACGAGGGTCGACGCCGGAACGACGTCAAAGCGGAACGATCGCGGGTTGGACGACTGGTCTTCGCAGCCGCTCCGTAGATCGTTCAGCAGAGCGCCCATGTTGAGAAGACGCCTGGGCGTGTAGTCGCGCTTGAGTAGTGCGTTAAAAGTCTTCGCCGGATTATTAGTGGACGCAAACCCACCCGGAGTTATGTACATTTGCCACGCGCTAAATCGACCAGTAAGCCACTGCGACCACATGAACTGCGCAAATGCATGTAGACCAGGGTATTCCAGCCATTTTGCTAAAACGCGGTCCCGCAACCAGAGATATGCGCTTTCACTGTGCGCGAAGTGTAGGTCGTACATGTAGTGCACGATGGAAGCCGCGACACCCGAGGGAAATCCTCGAAATGCTTCGTAGACTTTTTTCATAACATGGAAGAAGCATATAAGTGTGTTGAACCCATTGTACCCTCCAGACACGGCGTTCAGAGCGTTGTGCTGGGCCTTATCGGCGTCTCCCATCGCAAATTGGACCTGAAGCTCCCTACCGGTGATCCAGAAGTACAATCTCTTCAGTGACATCAACGCAGGCAGCACAACCAGTTGCGTCTCCTGTGAAACGATGAATAGAGCCACAATGTGGAACCCACACGATCGATCCGACAGTCCAACTACCAGTACCGGGTACTCGCGATAGTTCATTTTGTAAGTAGCATCCACATGTAGGATGAAACACTCCGGAGGAAGCATCAGCCTCATAACGAGCACTTTTGAGGTCAGTCCTACGATGAATGGACGTTCATCGGAGCCATTACCCACCACCGGCTTGCCCTCGCGATCCAAATTCCAGCCAAAAGTGAAGGGCTGCGTCATTGCTTCCCTGCCAGCGTACACGTACGCATGGAATCATTCCCTCATATCGTCGACACGGTCGTCGTCCCCTAGATTCGTGCGCGCGTGATGGTTCACAAAGTCCTGGACTGTGCTGAGTGCTGGAAGGTCTTCTAGAAGCGTGTCAAATTTACGCGACATCGCGTGGCGAATCCGCATTGTGCGGAGATGGTGTTCCGCCAAGCCACGGCAGAATGCCTTTTGAGTCGCCGTCAGTTTCTTCTTCTTGAGGGGGGGGGGGGGAGAGAGACCGCCGTTGTGTGCTCCCCTACCCTGTAGATAGATACTTCGTCGTTCTTAAGGCAGGTGACCATCTTTCCTCGCCATCCGCAAGCAAACTCACTCGCAGACTCACACGCCTGTGAGCTGCACTCCATCAGTCTATAGCGCATCTTGTGCGGCTCGACGTCTGAGCAGATGGTACAGACCATCGTGTTGCTCTTGGTTATCTCGAACGACTTCAGCCCGTCGAGCACCGCGTCGGCGATGGCGCCGTTGACGCCGAGAGCCGTACCGTGCCAAGCAATCCGCTTCGGCATGGATGTTCGCATTCTTGTTGTAGGAGGCGAACTTTGAATTGCAACCGTGCATCTGAAGTTTGTGACATGCTGTTGCTACGAGCGCTGGTTGGTTCCGCCTAACCTACCCTCGTCCAGTCCGTGCTTCTCAACAAAAACTAACAGACTCCAAAGACCCTGCAATCGTTTTGTGTTGACACCGTAGCGTGTAGCATTTACCCACGTTTCATGTGCTGACGCAAATTTGTGTTGCGATGGCGACACTGTTGGTCTTGATTCACGCGTTATCGTTTAAGGTGCTCTTAGAGCATCTCCAGCGGTAGGTCGTACTCTAAGTCTTAATGGAGCCTTTGAGACCTCGGATTTTCAATTGAGACGCGCCCATTGCAATTCTACTCCAGCGGGGAGATCTAAACCGAGTTTTACTTTACATTTTACAAGTCAAAAATTGGTACCCATGTTCGCGACTCTTCGTGTGCATTAAAAGCGGGGTCTTACTATAAGACTCGAGATACATTCGATAGGTCTCACTGAAGTTAAAACCCGCGATAGGCCGCTGGAAACCTTAAAACTCGATCGAGTCTCAATCTTGCCACTTTTGGGATAAAACCGTCTTTTGAGACCTACCGCTGGAGATGCTCTAAGAAGTTAAATTCTCAAATAGAAGGCCGATTAAAACTCAACACAAGGACTGCTGTGTGGCGATGCCGGTGTGAGCGAGGGATGTTGCGCGGGTGTGAACGTGTACCAAGGTAAATTGCCAGTTTAGTAGCCTATGGGCACGGCTTGCACAAAATTGTCTATAACTTAAAGAGGAGTAATGGGATGGAGGAGCTACTTGCGTCTTTGGAAAGAGGAGAGACAGGGTCATTTTTGTGAAGTTTTACGTATCGAGTGCTGCAGTTTTGAGATATATGGGCGGCTATCAGTGCGGCGCATCGGATTGACGCTATTGCCAGTTTAGTAGCCTTTTAGACTAATTTTCACTATAGGTCGCTGCTGTGCGATGACACCCGTGTCGCTTCAGGGTTAGGAATATGGAAACCTCTCTTGGTTCATATTGGCAGGTGGTCACAACTTAGTTGAGTTTATCAACAGTTAAGGTTTACACCCACGCCTCCTGTATCGCACACCTGTGACACAACCTGTGTCTCCATCGCTAGCCGTGTCTCCTTTACTGAATGCACATGCATTGCTGGCAGCGCCTCTATTTCTACCTGCGCCGCTTTCTGCTTCCGCTTCGAGGGTCGTTTCCCCTTCTTGGTACGTTTGGTTGATGCCTCCTCCATCTCGTGAAGCTTACGAGTCAGAATTTGACCACCCGTCTTCTTACGTATTTCTTAGGTGTCTGCGCCGGTACCACGAGGAAATATTGCCGCACAATATCGAATACTTTGATGATCCAGGCTGCCTGTCTGAGCGATACAGGCAATCGATTGTGTTGAAAGCTCGCCAGCATTGCGTGCATATTCACGAGTGAGAGCGGGAAGATCCCACAGCTGCTGATGCCAGCAATAAGATTACTCCCCAAACAGCCATAGTTCCAGGCCAACGCCCCAACACCCAACGCAGCCACCCTTGGCTCACTGACAACCCACATACAAGCTGAGCAATTTGTTGTGCCTTCTCAAGAAGGTCGCAGCGGCTGACAGGATATCCAACTTGCTGTCGCCCAAGCACCCAGTCTTTAATGGTGTCCTCCACATCCTGTGGGAAGAGAGGCGGCGGCCCGCGTCGCGTTGGATCGCGCTGGACACCTTTGCGCACGGCAGCCACGTACTTCTTGAGCGTGCTGTGCGGAATGTTGGTCGTGTCACTGGTCGTCTTGATGTGGGCCCCTGCGAATACTGCTTGAACGGCCACATCCAGCTCTGCGTCGCTATACTTGGCACGAAGCTGCCCCGTTGTTGTCGCGACAAGGTAAAACCGCGGGCTTGTGGCTTGGGATGGCGGGAAACGGACTGCTGGTCCAGATATCAAGTGCTTGAGGTTTTCACTCAAAACCGGCTGTTTTGTGTTTTGACAAATCAAATCTACTAAAATATGGGTACATCATCAGCATTGATTGAAAATTGCGTGGCTACTAAACTGGCAAAAGCTTCTAAATTGGCAATTTACCTTAGGCCTGCTGCGTGGCGGCGGCGATGACGGCGTGACCTAATCTTTAGGCCGTTTCTAAGTAGAGTGTGACCGTCGAAATCGCCATAAGAATTGTCTAATCTTATGCGTAAAATAATTCTAATGATTTGCTGCATTGAAACCCCCTATTGAGCCTTCACATCCAATCTATAAGCACTATTCTTTGAAATTGATCTAAAAAGCATTCGACTGGAGCTTTGGATAATCATTCATACCAGCTGACATGCTTATACCGGTATCGTCCGATTTTTGGAAATGTATGCGCCACAAACAGTTAAATGACGGTAAACCGGCTATACTTTATATGGAAGTGTTCATAATCTTTATTAGATAAGAGAGGGTCAGCAGCAGCGCAGCGTCGCCTGCTGCTGGTCACCGATTTTATTAAAATTGCCCATAAACACGCGGTGATTTTACTTAACACATGGCCGTCATCGACTCACCGTCATAATATCCCCTTGTCCTCAATGTCTTCAGTTAATCGCGGCGGTTGCTCTCGTTGGCTCGTCGTGCAGTACTGTAGCTCGGTTGCCGTTTGTGGCCTGCAGTCTCCGAATCGCTCTGGTATATGCACCTGTTGGTCTCCGCAAATCGCATCCCTGCCGGTTCCCACGCGGCGTAGCAAATCGCGCACGTCGCCAGCATGCCGGTGTTCATAAATCGACAATCCGGGAGGTACTTCAAACTTTAGCGCTGTATGCCACTGGCGCGTTGCTACGATTTCTCCAAAATGACAGTCTCTTCTGGACAAAACGTCTGCTCTCTGCGGTGACCGAGAGGCCCATTACTGTAGCCCTGCAAGCAGTTGGCAGCATGGCTGTGAGCTAGCGGCTGCCTGCGTCGCGTACGCCACACGCTTTATTCCTGGATTTCTGCCCTGCTCCCCACGTCCGAGACGAGCGCAACGGCAGGATGGCGACTACGCACCACGACCCCAGCAAGGCCGACATTGCCGCTAGGCTGTCGTTCGTGAGCGGCACCTCGCAGCCCAAGGACATCGAGGACGGCAACCGCTACTCGACGGTGAAGACCCCCGACCCGACGGGCATCGAGGGCGGAGCTCTGCGCGAAGGTGGCGCCCCCAACCTCAAGAGCAAGGACAGCATCGGGCTCCTCGTCCAGTATGCCGCTGTGGGTCTAAACTACGGTGTGTTGCCGGCCACGATTTACCCATTCCTGCAGAACTTCCTGAACGCCTCGGGCACCCAAGTGACGACCGCAGCGACGCTAGTGGTGCTGCCGTGGAGTTTCAAGTGCTTCTACGGCATCCTGTCCGACTGCGTGCCGTTGTGGGGATACCGTCGTCGCCCGTGGATGGTGATCGGCTGGCTCATTTGTCTGCTGTCTCTCCTCATCATGGCATGCCTGCCCGAAGGAGACCCGTACTACACGCTGTCGTCCGACCGCGACATCAAGCCGGCCGACTACACGTCTGAGATCGAGGCTCGCATCAACTACGACGCTGCCTCGCAAGCTGGCAAGTATGTTATGCTCATGTTCCTTGCGGCTGTAGGCTACGTGCTGTCGGACGTCTGCGCCGACAGTATCGTGGTCGACTTTGCGCAGCGCGAGCCGCTGGAGACCCGTGGCAAGACCCAGTCGGCCATTTACGCCGTGCGTACGGTGTTCGTGATTGTTGGTGAACTGCTCACGGGTTTCTGCTTCAACGGTGACCAATACGGCGGTGACTTCGACTTCTCCATCAGCTTCCCACAGCTCATGATCATCCTCGCTGTTTTGACGGTGCCAGTCATTCCCATGACCTGGTTCTTCATCAAGGAAGAGAAGAAGCCTCGCGTGAACTTCACGGGCTACATGAAGGAGCTCTGGGAGCTGATCCAGAAGCGCGCGGTGTACCAGGTTATCTTCTTCAACTTTTTTCAAGGCATGTTCTCCTGCATCTCGTACACGGCCAGCTCGCCCGTTCAGTCGTACATGGTGGGCGTGACCCCCATCAACAGCACGCTGAGTGACATCTTTGGTAATCTGCTATTCATGGCTGGCATCATGGCGACTTCGAAGTGGGGTCTGCACTGGAACTGGCGCTGGATGATCGTGTTCACGGGCGTGTTTGTCGCGATCGTCGACGGCAGCACCACTCTCATCACAGTCTGGGACGTGTTCCGCAGCCAGTGGTTCTGGCTCGGCCTGCCTGTGGCGGTGCAGCTCCCGCACGGCGTCGGCTGGATGATCTCCAGCTTCGTCATCGTCGAGCTGTCGGGGATCGGCAACGAGGGCGTCGTCTACGGCCTCATCACGATGGTTTCCAACCTGTCCGCGCCGTTCGCCACGGCCATGACACTGGTGATCGACCAGCCTTTTGATCTGAGCACAGAGCGTATTCAAGCCGACGACAAGTCGATCCGTACGGACATCACGTACGCCGTGATCATTATGTACGCCATGACGGCCTTCTCCTGGGTCTTCCTGGTCTTCCTGCCCCGTCAGAAGGAAGAGACGCAGGAGCTTCTCCGCACGGGCGGCAGCAGCAAGGTTATGGGAGCGCTCACGGTGATCTACCTCACGTTCGCATTCATCTGGTCGCTCATGACCAACATAATGGCCATGTTCGACAGCACCTCGTGTCTGATGATCGCTGGTGGCAGTGGCTGCTAAATGGACCAGCTTGTTCACCCTACTAACGTGAGTACTTGATTCACATTCCTGCTCATTGTATTAGTCGTACGATAGAAGGCGGCTAAGCAATGCACAACTTTGTTTGGTACCCACAATGTTTGGAAGTGAAGTTATGATCATCTTAGCTAGTACTACACGGCTCAGTCGGCTGCCAATTGACGTCTACGAGCAAGCATGAACATGTGAAGCATGATTTACTACATGTATTGTAATCGCCCGCTACGATAATTCACAACATCAGTGAACAGCTCGAAGCACATTTTTTTTTTTTTCATTTCATAAATCACAAAGAGATGCCTATGGACCAGGAGCGAATCTGATGCCCCGGACTCTTTAGCAGCCAGTGCCGCCAGCAATAACCAGGCACGAGGTGCTCGTGAAGATGGCCATGATGTTGGTCATAACCGACCACACGATCGCGAAACAGAGGTAGAACACTGTGAGTCCGCCGATGATCTTGCTCTTGCCCCCCTTGCGCAGGAGTCGTTGTGTGTCTTCTTTCTGCTTCGGTAGCAGGAACAGGAAACTCCACGCAAAAGCCGTCATAGCGTACATGATGATGATGGTGTAGGTAAGGTCCCTGCGAATGGAGTAGTCGTCTTCCTGGACACGGGCATTGGTGATGTTGAAGGGAGCATCGATCACAAGAGTCAACGCCGAAGCGAAGGGCGACGCCACGTTAGTCACCGTTGTGATCAACCCGTAGACAGCGGCTTCGTTGCCGAGTCCAGCCAATTCGACCGTCACGAAAGTCGATATGATCCACCCGACGCCGTACGGGAGCTGCACGGCGATAGGAGGGCCCAGCCAGAACCACTGGTTGCGGAACACGTCCCACACGACGATCATGGACACGGCACAGTCCACGACAATCACCACAGCACCCGTGACGACGATCATCCAGCGCCAGTTCCAGTGCAGCCCCCACTTGGACGTGATCATGATGCCCAACATGAACAGCAAGTTGCTCAGGATATCGCTGAGTGTGCTGTTGATAGGCGTGACGCCCACCATGTAGTCCTGGATCGGAGAGCTGCCAGTGTACGTGATATCGGCGAAAATGTTGGCGAAGAAGTTGTACGCGATGACCTGGTACACGGCGCGCGTGCACAAGAGGTCCCAGAAGCTGGAAATGTACTCCTTGAAGTCGGCAGGCTCCACTTTTTCCTCCTTGATGAAGAACCACGTCATGGGGAAGACAGGAATCGTAAGAACCGTGACGATGATCATCAACTGCGGGAAGCTCAGCGAGAAGCCGAAGGTGCCACCGTAGTCTTCGCCATTGAAGAAGAAGCCCGTTAGCAGTTCACCGACAATGACCATCACCGTACGCACAGTGTAAATGCACGACTGGGTCTTGCCACGCTTGTCGAGGGGCTCACGTTGAGCCAGCTCGACCGTGATACTGTCCGCACAGACGTCGGACATGACATAGCCGAACGCCGCGAAGAACATGAGCATAACGTACTTGGCGCCTTCCGACGGCGCGTCGTAGTTGATGCGCGCCTCAATTTCGGGCGTGTAGTCACCCACGTCCACATCCCGATCCGCGGCGTCGGAGAAGTACGGCTTGCCGATGGGCATGACGCACATGACCAGCAGCATGATGAAACAGATAGCCCAACCGATGAGCATGTACGGCCGGCGCCGGTAGCCACAGATCGGGCGGCAGTCGGACAGGATGCCATAGAAGACCTTGAAGCTCCAGGGCAGTACGACGAGCTGGCTGGCAGCAGTCACTTGGGCTCCGGAGCAGTTGAGGTACTCCTGCATGAACGGGTAGATGGTCTCCGGTAGCAGGCCGTAGACTAGACCCACGGCAGCGTATTCGAAGAGAAGACCGAGGTTCTCCTTGCTAGTCAGCACGGGCATGCCACCTTCACGGATGGCGCCATCTTCGCCGCCAGTAGGGCGAGCACCGATAGGCACTTGGTCGGGGGTCTTAACGCCGACATAGCTCCCGTCTTCCAGGTCCTTGGGCTGCGAGGCTCCGCTCACGAACGACAGTCGCTTGGGAACGTCGAGGTCCTGGTTGGTCACGCCGCGGCCCCCGGTGAACGTGGTCGGCATGGCGACGCGAGAAGCCTTAGAGCCAATTGCCTGTTTGAGGTCGCTTGCGGGGCGTCGAGGAAATTGACAAGTGAGCTGGAAGCGACGACGAGAGAGCGAGAAGAGCCTCGCTCGTTGAGAACTCACTGCAAGGCCCCGAGGAGGGCCAAACACGTCGTCGGTGGGGATGCGCTCGCGTTCGTCTCCATTGCACGCCCCGCTCAGGCCTATCGACATTTGAGACCGGCGGCAGGCGGTGATCGCAGGGATAGCGGGGGAACTTGTCGTGTCATCCTCCCCCGGCTCTGCGAGTGTGAAACCAGGATCGATACCACTGAAGGGCAACGTCGCCGTGCTAGCGACGCCGCGAAATGCTTTGACGAGCTGTGCGTCGATCCGCCGACAAAGCGGAGGCGTCTACAGAACTTGTAGACGTACATGTACCAGGGGATCCTTCCAAGCACGAGCAGTGGCCCTTGCTTGCACATCAACTTCGAGGTGCTCAATTCGAGGTGAATGTTCATTAGTTGAGCAGAGTTTCACCTGCGAGTCTCCCGTAGCGTTGACAAGGCGCGTTTCGCGTGAGCAATGGCAGCTAAGGCGTGGTCAAGTTTGCACTCGGACGTCCACATGAGTATGCAGCAACTCGGAATACTCGCGCCCTTTGCAGCCAGTGCCGCCAGGCACGTTCGTGAAGATGGCCATCAAGTTGGTCATGGCCGACCACACGATCGCGAAGCACAGGTAGAACACCATAAGTCCACCGATGCTGAAGCAGGAAACTCCACGCAAAAACCGTCATATAGCGACGGTGCGAGCCACAATTATCACCACAGCTCCAGTGATGACGATCATCCATCCATCAGTTTCAATGAAGCCCACTTGGAAATCACTACGATTCATGTATTGTGCTTTTTACTCAAAATTTCCTTGCGCGGTTCTTCGAATCAACCGCGCGCAAGAGTATACAATCTTGTATATATGGCCCATTAAGTACGAATTAGGTCTTGACAAATGGCCAAGAACAGCTGTTTTACTGCTTGCGCGGTTCCACTAGTGACTTGAATTTGTATGTGAGCGGTTCCACCAACCGCTCCAAAACGGCAAATTTAGACGAAAACCACAATACAGCGGGTCCGTTAATTCAGCACACACCCCCTCCATCTCGTTGACCTGTGCAAATCAGTGGGGATTCTTACAAAACCCAATATAAATTCGGTTGGAGTGGTAGACAGAAGTATTGGATGGCAAAACTCAATCAATGATTCGTCAAAATATAGTAAATAATAGCCAATAGAATTCTGGTTGAATAAAGCCACAAGGATTCTGGGTCAAATCGTGAAAGATTCTTGCGAAACCAATGAGAAATGAAAATTCTGAACATCGAAATGCCAAGTGCAAATTATTTTGACTTGCTTTTAGTATACTATATGGATGACGGGACCCGCTGTACAGTAGTGTCGGTTGTGTTTGCAGAAACCATCTTTTTTATCCCTGTGCTCACAAAGGTGAGATGCACATCAAAGTTCACGTGTCGAGGTTCACACTGCTGATTGCAGCATTCATCGACAAATCAGCGGCGCTTCTAGCACTTTGGCGGGGTATCGGCACCATGTCATCACATGTTACCGCATCAAAACGTCCACAACAGGCATTGTACTATGTGTATTACACGGCTTGAGACTGTCAACAACGGAGTGTTCTTTCCACACCATCGACTACCCCCTAGCAACCGGTTCCGCCGGCAATGATCAAGCACGACGTGCTGTCGAACATGGCTATGATGTTGGTCATGATGGACCAGACAAGCGACAACATGAGGTAGAACGCTGTCAGCCCACCAATGAGTTTGCTGTGTCCACCTTTGCGGACGAGCTCCTGCGTTTCCGCCTTCTGCGGAGGCAGCAGAAACAGGAAGACCCACGAGAAAATGGTCATCGCGTACATAATAATGATCGTCCACGTGATGTCGGTGCGAACCGAGTGCGTGTCCGCCTGCACGCGCTCATTGGTGACGTTGAAGGGGCCGTCGATCGCGAGCGTCAGCGACGTGGCGAAGGGCTGCGCAACATTGGAGACGGTGGTAATGAGACCGTAAACTGCAGCCTCGTTGCCGATTTGGGCGAGCTCAACAACGCAGAACGTCGAGATGATCCAGCCGACGCCGTACGGGAGCTGAACCGCGATCGGCGGACCCAGCCAGAACCATTGGCTCCGGAAGACGTCCCAGACAACAAGAAGCGAGACTGTGCAGTCCACGATGATCACTGCGGCTCCTGTAGCGACGATCATCCAGCGCCAGTTCCAGTGCAGACCCCACTTGGACGTGATCATGATACCGGCAGCGAAGAGGAGGTTGCTGAGGATGTCACTCAATGTGTTGTTGATCGGGGTGACGCCCACCATGTACGAGGCGACGGGCGTGCTTCCAGTGTACGTGGTATTCGCGAAGATACCAGCGAAGAACAAGTAGGCGACGATCTGGTACATGGCACGCGAACACAGCAAGCTCCAGAAGCCGCTGATGTACTCGCGGAAATTCGCGGCCGGAGCCTTTTCTTCGTGGATGAAGTACCACGTCATGGGGAAGACGGGAACCGTGAGCACGGCCACAATGATCATGAGCTGAGGGAAACTCAGCGAGAAGTCAAAGTCTCCGCCGTACTCTTCGCCGTTGAAGAAGAAGCCCACGAGAATCTCACCGAAAATCACCATCGCAGTGCGAACGGTGTAGATACACGACTGGGTCTTGCCGCGCTTGTCGATGGGCTCTCGCTGGGCCAATTCGCACGTGATACTGTCAGCGCAGACGTCCGACAACACGTAGCCGACAGCCGCAAGCAACATGATGATGACGTACTTGGCGCCTTCGTCCGGGGCGCTGTAGTTGATTCGGGCCTCGATCTCGGGCGTGTACTCCGCGACATCAATGTCACGATCGGAGGCAACCGTGAAGTACGGCTTGCCGATGGGCATGACGCACATCACCAGCAACATAATGAAGCAGACACCCCAGCCGATGAGCATGTACGGGCGACGACGGTAGCCGAAAATCGGCCTGCAGTCGGACAGGATGCCGTAGAAGACCTTGAAACTCCACGGCAGCACGACAAGTTGCTGAGCTGCAGTCACTTGGGCTCCGGAACAGTTGAGGTAGTTCTGCATGAACGGGTAGATCGTTTCGGGGAGGAGGCCGTACACGAGACCGACGACGGCGTACTGGAAGAGCAGACCGATGTTGTCCTTGCTGGTGAGCACGGGCATGCCACCTTCGCGAAGAGCGCCGCCCGCGGGGGTCTTGCTATCAGCATAGCCACTTTCGACATCCTTAGCCTGCGAAGCCCCACTTACCAGGGACAACCGCTTGTGGATATCGACATCGCCTACACTGATGCTGACGGTCATCGCGGCTCGCGAACTCTTGCGTAGACCGACGAAATTTGAGGACTGGCAAGATTCGTCGGCGCCTGGACAGCGCCAAAGTCTTCATTTGAGCTAGGCGGGCAGAGGAGAAGCATACGGCTCCGATCGCGTGCTGATGGGACCGACTGAACAACAGCAGCGAATGAGGATTTCACCGACCGCTTTGGCAAATTGCTGCCACCATCGGGTGTGTCAAGACCTTGAGGGTGCAGGTTGCAAACAGCCTGCATTTTCCGCAGTGTACTTACTATAACAAGCAGATACCTTGTACCGTGCATGCAGAACGACCAATAGGCACGACGCACTGCCCTTCTGAAAAACACAATTCGCCAAAAGTCGGTTTCATCGTCATGTCGTTAGGTCAGGGTTGCGCTATTTATAGCTACCAACTGGGGGGTTAACCCTTTCTACATTGAAATGTGGCATTCTACAGTAGGTATTGGGTTTTTATGTTTATTTGGCCCACCAAAATGCCATACTGAATTCAAGGTATGTTTTAGCCTAAAGGTTAAGATATCGTCTGAATCAGAAGTGCATCGGACGTAGTGGTCCCTCTACTTACTCGTTGAAAGTGAGAGCAGATTTTATGTGGAGTTAAGACGCTCGTGCAGATTTTAGCACCAGTTGTGCTTTCTTCCATATTGATCTCGCGGAGCTACATCACTAAAGGCACAAGTACCGCTTTGATTTTCCCCTCACCTCGAAACTCTTCACCTACTTCCATAACCAAACCTAGGATCTCAATTCAGCTAGAGCAAACTGATTCACCTTGATAAGGCAAAGAAAACGGCCTTGGCTCAGCTTAAATTGGTGTATTATTGACGACGACGTGAAACTTTTAGGTAACCGAAAATTTATAGTGATCGATCCCATTTCGCTGGTACATTATCTGTAGCTCTTCGAGACTTGACGAGCTCTAGGAGAGACCAGGCGTGAGCAGGACGCCGGTTTCTTCTGTTCGATGTTGAGACCGGGCCGAAGCCCAGCTGCAAGCTTGCACATCAGTTTCTATGGCCATCGCTCGCTGGTTGACAGACATCTTCAGTATCACAGCCATCACGCGCGCATGGCGTGCTTCGCTGACCTTCCAGGTGGTACTAGTAAGCCGAATTCGGCCACTATCACGAAATCAGGGCGGATGTTCAACGTACGTTTTTGGTTCGCGGCATCTGCTGGTGTGATCGGGCTCACCAAAGTTTGGGATTCCAACCATTCGCTGCAGCTATACATCTCTTTGCTGGGTTTATCGCGGTGTGTGCACCGTCAATTCAAACATTCCTTACGACAAGAAACAAAAGATCAACACCGAACGTACAATTGAAGCGATTTCTTTGAACTCGTTGAATAGACAACAACTGCACCTCACAATCAACAACGTTCCCTTGCGCGCTTAGCAACCGGTTCCGCCGGCAATGATCAAGCACGACGTGCTGTCGAACATGGCCATGATGTTGGTCATGATGGACCAGATGATAGCGAAGATCAAGTAGAACGCTGTCAGCCCACCAATGAGTTTGCTGTGTCCACCTTTGCGGACGAGCTCCTGCGTTTCCGCCTTCTGCGGAGGCAGCAGAAACAGGAAGACCCACGAGAAAATGGTCATCGCGTACATAATAATGATCGTCCACGTGATGTCGGTGCGAACCGAGTGCGTGTCCGCCTGCACGCGCTCATTGGTGACGTTGAAGGGGCCGTCGATCGCGAGCGTCAGCGACGTGGCGAAGGGCTGCGCAACATTGGAGACGGTGGTAATGAGACCGTAAACTGCAGCCTCGTTGCCGATTTGGGCGAGCTCAACAACGCAGAACGTCGAGATGATCCAGCCGACGCCGTACGGGAGCTGAACCGCGATCGGCGGACCCAGCCAGAACCATTGGCTCCGGAAGACGTCCCAGACAACAAGAAGCGAGACTGTGCAGTCCACGATGATCACTGCGGCTCCTGTAGCGACGATCATCCAGCGCCAGTTCCAGTGCAGACCCCACTTGGACGTGATCATGATACCGGCAGCGAAGAGGAGGTTGCTGAGGATGTCACTCAATGTGTTGTTGATCGGGGTGACGCCCACCATGTACGAGGCGACGGGCGTGCTTCCAGTGTACGTGGTATTCGCGAAGATACCAGCGAAGAACAAGTAGGCGACGATCTGGTACATGGCACGCGAACACAGCAAGCTCCAGAAGCCGCTGATGTACTCGCGGAAATTCGCGGCCGGAGCCTTTTCTTCGTGGATGAAGTACCACGTCATGGGGAAGACGGGAACCGTGAGCACGGCCACAATGATCATGAGCTGAGGGAAACTCAGCGAGAAGTCAAAGTCTCCGCCGTACTCTTCGCCGTTGAAGAAGAAGCCCACGAGAATCTCACCGAAAATCACCATCGCAGTGCGAACGGTGTAGATACACGACTGGGTCTTGCCGCGCTTGTCGATGGGCTCTCGCTGGGCCAATTCGCACGTGATACTGTCAGCGCAGACGTCCGACAACACGTAGCCGACGGCTGCGAAGAACATGATCATAACATACTTGGCGCCTTCGTCCGGGGCGCTGTGGTTGATCCGGGCTTCAATTTCCGGTGTGTAATCGGCAACAGTGATATCTCGGTCAGCGGAGACGAGGAAGTAGGGCTTTCCGATAGGCATAATGCACATGACGAGCAGCATGATGAAGCAAATTCCCCAGCCGATGAGCATGTATGGACGGCGACGGTATCCGCAGATCGGACGGCAGTCGGACAGGATACCGTAAAAGACCTTGAAGCTCCACGGCAGCACGACGAGCTGCTGAGCTGAAGTCACTTGGGCTCCGGAGCAGTTGAGGTAGTTCTGCATGAACGGGTAGATCGTTTCTGGAAGGAGGCCATACACGAGACCGACGACGGCGTACTGGAAGAGCAGACCGACGTTCTCCTTGCTGGTGAGCACGGGCATGCCACCTTCGCGGAGGGCTCCGTCTCCGAGCTCGGGCGTCTTGACGCCCACATAGCCGTCTTCGATGTCTTTCGTCTGCGAACCGCTCAAGAACGACAGCCGTTTGGGGGCGTCGATGTCGGCGTTGGCCAGAGGCATGACGACTGCGATGCGGAGTGGCGCGGAGCTGGCTGGTGGGGGCACTAGTGCGTCCCAACGCAAATCGAGAACTGAACCATACTGCCGATGAGTGAATTGGAGTCTCCCCGGCACAAGGCAGCTACAGTACGAGCCCTGATGACGGCAAATCCCGAGCAAAGCACGATGATTGCCGCGCTTTCTTACAGGCTACGCCGACCATCACCCTGCCCTGGACTCCAGGGCGGGAGGCTCCAGTGGAGGCACCATCAAGGCGGCACCGCGCATCTTCTGCTGAGACCAGCCGACATGATCTAAGCCTTGAAGCAGAGTTGCTTGCACGTCAAGAATCCATGGGCAACGGCTGTAATAACTCGGGAGCATTAGGCTCGACACGCTTTGCTTGCCGCTCGCGAAGAATGGACGCAAGGATTGAAACCGTACTTGGTGTTTCTTGCCGTTGTCACGTTTTACTGATCCACTTCAACTTACTCATTTTACAGTTTACGGATCCAGAGTAAGCCTCAAAGCAACAACTACAGTACCCACTCTGTTTGCAGTTCATTGACCCCGCAAAAGGATACGCAATGTCGGAACGACCGTGACGCACAGCCAAAGCTGTTTACCCTCCTACCTCTTAGCAACCTGTGCCGCCGGCAATGATCAAGCACGAGGTGCTGTCGAAAATGGCCATGATATTGGTCATGATGGACCAAACAAGCGAGAAGAGGAGGTAGAACACCGTGACTCCACCCAGAAGCTTGCTGTGGCCTCCTTTGCGGACGAGCTCCTGCGTTTCCGCCTCCTGCTTAGGTAGCAAAAACAGGAAGACCCACGAGAAAATCGTCATCGCGTACATGATGATGATCGTGTACGAAATGACGGCGCGCATCGAGTGGTCGTCGGTCTGCACGCGGACGTTCGTGATATTGAACGGGCCATCGATCAGCAGCGTCAACGTCGTAGCGAACGGCGAAGCGATGTTGCTAACCGTCGTGATCAAGCCATACACCGCTCCTTCGTTGCCCAGTCCGGCCAACTCCACGGTCACGAACGTGGAAATGATCCACCCAATGCCGTACGGGAGCTCCACAGCGATCGGCGGACCAAGCCAGAACCATTGACTGCGGAAGACGTCCCACACGGTGATCAGGGAGCACGCACAGTCCACCACCATGACGATCACGCCGGTCAGCACGATCATGAGGCGCCAGTTCCAGTGCAGGCCCCACTTGGACGTGATCATGATACCGGCAGCGAAGAGCAGGTTGCTGAGGATGTCGCTCAGCGTGCTGTTGATTGGTGTCACGCCAACCATGTACGACTGCACGGGGGAGCTGGCCGTGTAGGTGACGTTCGCGAAGATGCCGCTGAAAAAAATGTACGCGATCACTTGGTACACTGCGCGACTGCAGAGGAGTTCCCAGAAACTGGTAATGTACTCCTTGAAGTTGGCCGCCTCTTTCTTCTCCTCCTTGATGAAGAACCAAGTCATGGGGAGGACCGGAACCGTGAGCACCACCATGACGATCATCAACTGCGGGGAGCTCAACGAAAAGTCGAAATCGCCGCCGTATTCCTCGCCGTTGAAGCAGAATCCAACGATGATTTCGCCCAGAATCACAACGGCCGTGCGCACCGTGTAGATGCACGACTGCGTTTTGCCACGCTTGTCAAGCGGCTCGCGCTGCGCCAGCTCGCACGTGATACTATCGGCACAGACGTCCGACATCACATATCTGAAGGCGGCGAAGAACATGAGGATCACGTACTTGGCGCCTTCCGACGGTGCATCGTAATTGATACGTGCTTCGATTTCGGTGGTGTAGTCTGATACGTCGATGTCGCGATCGGAGGAGACGGTGTAGTACGGCTTGCCGATCGGCATAATGACCATAACAAGTAGCATGATAATGCAAATGCTCCAGCCGATCAGCATGTACGGTATCCGTAGATCGGGCGGCAGTCGGACAAGATGCCGTAGAAGACCTTGAAACTCCACGGGAGCACCACAAGTTGGTCTGCAGCGGTGACTTGGGAGCCCGAACGGTTGAGGTGCTCTTGCATGAACGGATAGATAGTCGCCGGCAGCATGCCGTAGACGACTCCGACGGCAGCGTATTGGAAGAGCAGACCGAGGTTGTCCTTGCTCGTCAGTACGGGCATGCCACGTTCGCGCAGAGCTCCGCCCGGTCCACCTGGAGGCGGGGCGCCAATCGGCTGCGGCGTCTTCATGCCCTCTTCAACATCCTTCGCCTGAGAAACACCGCTCAAGAGCGATAACCGTTGGGGATCGAAGTCGGCATTTGCAGGACCAGTTCCCTTCCCAGTCGGTGCAGCAGGCATTTTGTCCGGGTGGGGAAGGCGCTTTGCGGGGTTCCGGGGAAATGGGGGAATGAGAGGGCTAAGCGGCCTCTCGTTTGGCAGAGTTACAGCTGAAGGCCGTTCAGGCAGGTCTTACATGAGGAGGATGAGAAGGTCAAGCTGAATGAGACTGTAGGCATCCGTCCCTAATACATGTACTCAGTTCTCCGACGTAAGAGGAGCTCAAGGCTGTGCAGCAAGGGATCAAGGATCTGCTCGGACCGCGAGATGCTCTTCAAGAATGGAGGCAATACACTGTAATTGCCTCCACGGCCTTGCCTAGGCTAGACTGCAAGCTTTGAGATCGCCGAGCTTGTCAAACGGGCTGCGGTAATCGCACCCTGCAACCGTTTATGCGCGGATAGATCAGGAATGACAGCGGCCACTTGGTCAGATCCGCTTCAACGTCGGCCGACGTCACGGCCGCGGCCACGTTGACCACGCACGGGCTGCACCGGCGCGCGTGCAACCAGTCAGCGCGTACTGAGCGGTCATGTTTCAGCCTCTTTGGAGCATGAATGGACCAGCAATAGAACTTCGCGATGAAGACCGGACACGTTCTTCACCGAATGATCCGCTGCAGATTGACAACCAAAGTCTCAGATACATGTTCGAAGAGGTGCATTAGTACGTCGACTAGTTAACGTTGCACACGTTTTGTGTTTGGTTCGCCCCAGTAGCAAACTTTTGTCAGGGCTGTCAGGTTTGTGGCTACATTTATTGAAGTCGCAGACAACGCGTAGCGAGATCTACCAGCACTTTCGATTGCCTCTGCTTTGCTCGAGGCAGCAATCGCGGCCGAATGGAATGAACATGCAAGGGTATTTCATGCACACCATGACGGGCTGCGGGTCAGAGGATAGCCTGATGTTTTGTTTTCACGCTTCAACAGCAAGTTACCTGTACACGAAAGCCTTATCCTTGGGGGGACGCACGAGCACAAGCAAAGGAATTATCAACACTTTTCATTATCTAGACGATAAAACAATTCTCCGGCCGGTGTTCCTTTGCAACCGACCGGCTGCGCTACTAGTTACTATGTAGTACTTAGCAACCGGTGCCGCCAGCAATGATCAAGCACGAGGTGCTGTCGAAGATGGCCATGATGTTGGTCATGATGGACCAGATGATCGCGAAGACCAGGTAGACGACCGTGATGGCACCGATGAGCTTGCTGTGGCCGCCCTTGCGGATGAGCTCCTGCGTCTCCTCCTTCTGCTTGGGGAGCAAGAACAGGAACACCCACGAGAAGACCATGCAGCTGTACATGATGATGATGGTGTACGTGATGTCTGTGCGAACGGAGTGGTCGTCCTCCTTCACGCGGTCGTTGGTGATATTGAAGGGGCCGTCCATCAGCAGCGTCAGGGAGGTCGCGAACGGCTGCGCCACGTTGCTCACAGTGGTGATCAGGCCGTAGACGGCGGCCTCGTTGCCGACCTGCGCAAGCTCCACGACCACGTACGTCGAGATGATCCAGCCGACGCCGTACGGGAGCTGCACCACAATAGGAGGGCCCAGCCAGAACCACTGGTTGCGGAACACGTCCCAGACGACCATCATCGCGACGGCACAGTCCACGACGATCACCACAGCGCCCGTGGCGACGATCATCCAGCGCCAGTTCCAGTGCAGCCCCCACTTGGACGTGATCATGATACCGGCCATGAACAGCAAGTTGCCCAGGATATCACTGAGTGTGCTGTTGATGGGGGTCACGTCGACCATGTACGAAGCGACCGGGGAGCTGGCCGTGTACGTGACCGTGGAGAAGATGCCAGCGAAGAAGTTGTACGCGATGACCTGGTACACGGCGCGCGAGCACATCAAGTCCCAGAAGTTGCTGAGGTACTGGCGGAAGTTGGCGGGCTCGGCCTTCTCTTCGTGGATGAAGCACCAGGTCATGGGCAGCACCGGCAGCGACAGCACCGTGATGATGATCATGAGCTGCGGGAAGCTCAGCGAGAAGTTGAAGTCGCCGCCGTACTCCTCGCCGTTGAAGCAGAAGCCGGTCAGGAGCTCGCCGAAGATCACCAGGGCCGTACGCACGACGTAGATGGCCGACTGGGTCTTGCCGCGCTTGTCGATGGGCTCCTGCTGGGCGAGCTCGCACGTGATACTGTCGGCGCACACGTCCGACAGCACGTAGCCGCAGGCCGCGACCAGCATGATGATGACGTACTTGGCGCCTTCCGATGGAGCGTCGTAGTTGATGCGGGCCCTGATCTCGTCCGTGTAGTCGGCAACGACAACGTCACGGTCCGAAGCCACCGTGTAGTACGGCTTGCCGATGGGCATGACGGCCATGACCAGCAGGGTGAGGATGCAAATCGTCCAGCCGATGAGCATGTACGGGCGACGGCGGTAGCCGTAGATCGGGCGGCAGTCCGACAGCATGCCGTAGAAGACCTTGAAGCTCCACGGCAGCACCACGAGCTGCTTGGCGGCGGCCACCTGGGAGCCGGAGCAGTTCAAGTACTGCTGCATGAACGGGTAGATGGTCTCGGGCAGCACACCGTAGACCAGGCCGACGACGGCGTACTGGAACAGCAGGCCCACGCAGCCCCGGCTCAGCAGGTTGGGCAAGCCGCCGGGGCGCAGGGCGCCGCCCTCGTACTCGCCGACCTTCCCGTCATTCTTCGCGCCCGTGGTGTCGGGGGTCTTGATGCCGATGTAGCTCCCGCCCTCCTCAATGTCCTTGGCCTTGGACGTGGCGCTGCTGATGGACAGACGCGCGTCCAAGTCGTTGGTGCTGGCGGGCATGCTTGCTCGTGGCTTGTCGTGCGGAGGTCTTGCGAGGCAGCACGCGAAACGAAGAGTGGTTGACCGCCTGCGCGGGGCGGAGCGGGGGATTAAAACGTTAAAGGTGCAGGCTGCACGGAGAAGCACGCCGAGTCGCCGACTCAAGGACTGCGTCGTTGGGTCAGCGGTCAGCGGCTCGCACGCAGAGCGGACGAAGAACCAGCCGCCGCAAGGAACCATGATGGGCACTCGTGTGGCGCCGTCTATTAGACTCTACTACGGGACGGTTCTTGTGTTGGGGCACCACTGCAACGCGATGACAGGCCGCAAGAAACGAGCCGGCGGTACAGCGCGCGTTGAGAGAGAGACTTTGGAGACCTTTGACCCCTTCTCTGACGATTTCAAGCAAATCGTCCGGCCATGCCGGCGTCGCGCCCGGCGCACCCACCAACGAGTCGTTGGCAACGACACACACGTTAACGATTTGCGCAAGCAGGCAGGCGCAGCGCAGTGTATTACATACATGTAGAACGGCGCGGCCACTGCAACGTACGTGTACGGGCAACATGTCGACGAAAAGCCGAGAAACTACGAATGATATTGATCTGTACAGGCTGCTACGGATACGACGGAGTCCTGCCACTCGTAACTCAAACGAGAGCACAACTGCGTTGCTGTGCACCTAGCAGCCGGTGCCGCCGGCGATAATCAGGCACGACGTACTGTCGAAAATGGCGAGGACGTTGGTAACGATGGACCAAAGGATAGCGAAGGTCAAGTAGCCGACGGTGATGCCGCCGATCAGCTTGCTCTGGCCTCCCTTCCGGAGCAGACGCTGGGTGTCCTCCTTCTGCTTGGGCAGCAGGAACAGGAAGCTCCAGGCGAACACCATGGCGGCGTACATGATGATGATCGTGTACGTGATATCCATGCGGACGGAGTGGTCGTCCCCCTGGACACGCGCGTTGGTGATGTTGAACGGGCCGTCCACCAACAGCGTTAGCGATGTGGCGAACGGTGCGGCAACGTTGGTCACCGTAGTGATCAAACCGTAGACGGCGGCCTCGTTGCCCAGCTGCGCGAGCTCGACCGTCACGAAAGTGGAAATGATCCAGCCCACACCGTACGGGAGCTGCACCACAATAGGGGGGCCAAGCCAGAACCACTGGTTGCGGAACACGTCCCAAACAACAATCATCGCGACAGCGCAGTCCGCCACAATGACGGTAGCTGCAGTACAGACGATCATCCAGCGCCAGTTCCAGTGCAGTCCCCACTTGGATGTGATCATGATACCGATCATGAACAGCAGGTTGCTCAGGATGTCGGCCAGCGTGCTGTTGATAGGGGTCACGCCCACCATGTAAGAAGCAACCGGAGTGCTGGCCGTGTATGTGAAGTCGGCGAAGATGTTGGCGAAGAAGTTGTAGGCGATCACCTGGTACACCGCACGGTGGCAGAGCAGGTTCCAGAATCCGCTAATGTACTCCTTGAAGTTGGCAGGCTCCACCTTATCCTCCTTGATGAAGAACCAGGTCATAGGCAGCACTGGTAGCGACAGGACCGTCACGATGATCATCAACTGCGGAAAGCTCAGCGAGAAGCCAAAGTCGCCGCCGTACTCTTCACCGTTGAAGAAGAAACCAGTCAGCAGCTCACCGAAAATGACCATCACCGTACGAACCGTGTAGATCGCCGACTGGGTCTTGCCACGCTTGGCAATCGGCTCGCGCTGCGCCAACTCGACTGTGATACTGTCCGCACACACGTCCGACATGACGTAGCCGAACGCGGCGAAGAACATGATGATGACGTACTTGGCGCCTTCCGACGGCGCGTCGTAGTTGATCCGCGCTTCGATCTCTGCGGTGTAGTCCGACACGTCCACATCGCGATCCACGGCATTAGTGAAGTACGGCTTGCCGATGGGCATAATGGCCATCACGAGAAGCATGATGATACAGATCGTCCAGCCGATGAGCATGTACGGTCGACGGCGGTAGCCGAAGATCGGACGGCAGTCCGACAGGATACCGTAGAACACCTTGAAGCTCCAGGGTAGCACAACCAGTTGCTTGGCGGCGGAGACTTGGGATCCGGAACAGTTGAGGTACTCTTGCATGAACGGGTAGATGGTTTCAGGCAGAAGACCGTAGACCAGACCGACGGTGGCATACTCAAACAGCAGACCAAGGTGCTCCCTGTCCATGAGGTTGGGCATGCCGCCGGGACGCAGCGCGCCGCCTTCGTACTCGCCGATCTGGACGCCGGACGCATCGGGGGTCTTCGCGCCGGTGTAGCTTCCTTCTTCCAGGTCCTTGGGCTGCGACGTGCCGCTCACGTACGACACGCGCTTGGGGATGTCCAGGTCTCTCACTGCGGGGCCCGCGCCGCCGGTGGTTGAGACGCCCGACATGGTCGATCGAGCACTTCCTTGTGTCGCGCGAAGATGGCGGTGGAGGCCAAGCTGGCAAATCGGTAAATGAAGGTTCGCGACCTGCGCGTGGCAAAACTCGTCTACAGGCTTGAATGCACGAGCTCCCTCTTGGTGCGAGCCTCTCACTCAAGAGGTCAAGCAGGGGGATGCGCTTTTTCGCTTTCGTCTGCAGGCGCCGGTCTCACCGGCTGATACGTTGGCCGGGCTCAAGCGAGCACGGTTCTTTTTCTTGCACCGCTCCTATCAGCCTCGCTGGGAACCCAAACGATGAGAGGTGGTGAGCGTGAAGGGCTCTGCGCGGAGAGCAGCTCCAAGAGCGGAACTCGTCGGCGTCGAGTGCCATCGAACCATGCGCGATGGCGGTCATCCGAGTGCATGAACGGAGTGGAGCTAGTGCTGTAGACGAGAGAGGATACTGTCGCCGAACGGGATGCTTCCCGGATAGGAAGGAGCTAATCTCCACAGAGCCGGACGCGTCGAATCGATCTCTCCACCGTGCTCCCACGCATTGCACATCAAGCTGCAGCGCATCCCCAGCGGTCAACAACGGCGGCGTTGATTGCACGCGAATCGGTTCGGGTGAGACCGTGCACCAGCAGCGGCTTGGCTTGCCTCGCTTTGCCTCGGCATATTGGCGAAGTTTGCAGGAGTCGAAGAGGCAATCCGCGTGGATAACTTGTGCAATGTTCGAGACGCTGACAATGACGAGCATTTGAGTCAGTAAGCAGTAGCCTTTGGGCAGTAAAACATCACTTAGAAGTACCGGTAATTGGTTTAACAAGAAGCAGTAAATGCGAACCCGATTGCTACGAGACACATTTTTAGTCGAGACCTTAGCAGCCGTCGCCGCCGGCGATCACGAGGCAGGACGTGCTGTCGAACATGGCCATGATGTTGGTCATGATGGACCAAATCAGCGCGAAGACGAGGTAGAACACGGTGATGCCGCCGATGATCTTGTTCGAGCCGCCCCTGCGGACGAGTTCCTGCGTGGCCTCCTTCTGCTTCGGCAGCAGGAACAAGAACACCCACGAGAAAGCCGTCATGGCGTACATGATGATCACCGCGTACGTGATGTCGGATCGGACCGAGTGGTCGTCGATCTGGATACGCTCAGTCGTGAGGTTGAAGGGCTGGTCGATCACTAGCGTGAGTGTCGTGGCGAACGGTGAAGCCACGTTGTGCGTGGCAGTGATGAGGCCGTACACGGCGCCTTCATTGCCAATACCAGACAGCTCCACGATCACGAAGTTGGAGATCATCCAGCCAACACCGTAGGGAACCTGCACCGCGATCGGGAGGCCCAACCAGAACCACTGGCTGCGGAAGACGTCCCAGACCGTGATGAACGTGCAGATGCCGTCGATAACCACCACGAAACAACCGGTGAACACGATCATCCAGCGCCAATTCCAGCGCAGACCCCACTTGGACGTGATCATGATGCCGAACATGAAGAGCAGGTTGCCTAGGATGCCACTGATGGTGCTGTTGATCGGGGTCACGCCAGCAATGTACGATTGAACGGGCGAGCTAGCCGTGTAGGAAATCCCGAAGAAAATATTCGAGAAGAAGTTGTACGCGATCACCTGGTACATCGCGCGCGTACAGATGAGGTTCCAGAGAGCCTTCATGTACTCCCGGAAGTTGGGCTTGAGCTGCTTCTCCTCCTTAATGAAGAACCACGTGGCGGGGATCACGAGGGCCGAGCAGACCGCCATGATGGCCATCAATTGCGGGAACGTGAGCGAGAAGTCGAAGTTGCCGCCGTACTCTTCGCCGTTGAACGCGAAGCCCGTGATGATCTCGCCGACGATCACAAATACGGTTCGGACAGTGTAGATCGACGACTGCGTCTTGCCGCGCTTGTCCAGGGGCTCCCGCTGGGCGAGGTCCACAACCATACTGTCGGCGCACACGTCGGCCATGACATAGCCGAAAGCAGCGAAGAACATGAGGATGACATACTTGGCGCCCTGCGCCGATGCGTCGTAGTTGATGCGGGCCACGATCTCAGGCGTGTAGTCCACCGGCGAGATGTCTCTGTCGGACGACACGGTGTAGTACGGCTTGCCGGCAGGCATGCAGGCCATGACAACCAGCATGATCAGGCAGATGCCCCAGCCCAGCAGCATGTACGGACGACGACGGTAGCCGAAAATCGGGAAGCAGTCGGACAGGATGCCGTAGAAACATTTGAAGCTCCACGGGAACACAACCAGCGTCAATGCAGTAGTCACTTGGGCACCGGAGCAGTTCAGGTACTGCTGCAGGAACGGGTAGATCGTGGCGGGCAGCATGCCGTACACCATCCCGACGGCGGCGTACTGCGCCAGCAGACCGATGTTCTCCTTACTCGTCAGCACGGGCATGCCACCTTCACGCAAGGCGCCACCCTCAACGTCGGTCGGGTCGGGGGTCTTGATACCGGTGTAGACATCGGCCGGGTCCTTGGGGGTTTGCGACGTGCCGCTCACGTACGACAGTCTCGTCGGGATGTCCAATTTGCTGGGCGTCGCGCCCGCGGCGTGGTGCGCAGTCGCCATGGTTGCGTTCGGACAGGAGGTGCAGCCGATCGGTGAACGGGTTGCTTGAGCAGCGCAAGGCGAAACCAGGAATGAGCAGTGCGCAGCGCACGGCACCGAGAGCTCCAGTCTTACGACGAAATGAGCTTGCTATACAGCCCCGTGTGCAATGCCCTCGTCCTGTTTGCAGCTAGCGATCCGCAAAGAGCCTAATCTATAGAGACTAACGCGCCGTCTTACATGTAATCGCAGGGACGAGTCTGTCGTGGCGAGCCGCTGCAACTGGAGCAAGGGCGCGTCATTCGCCAGGGATGAGCTCGAGGCCCACGCCTAGGTCCGCTGCCGACTCGGTCGACGATCGTGAGACCCATCTGAGCAGTGCACGGAGACCGTGCTGGCCGCGCTCGACGAAGGCGTCGGCAAGGGTGTCGGCGGGCTCGGATACATGTACACCGTTCATGCTATTTAGTCGTGCTTCGAATATGGTCATGCTTCTGTCCTTTTTCGTGACATCTCGCACGACAAATTTTTCCTGAAGAGCGTGAAAGAGCACAAAGAGAGCGGATTTGGACAGTAGTTTAAGCCAATCATGGTCTTACTTTAGCAAAAGATATTGTGTTCACAAGATTCAATCAAACGTTCGATTTTTTCTGACAAAAATCGTAAACCACTATTAGTCAGGGTCTGACTAAATAGCGTGAACGGTGTACCGGCCACTTGTCATGAACGCGTACATGTACTGCTATTAGTCCAGTGCACATTATCCATGTCCATGGCAAAATTAATCGGCGAGGATCACTTACTTGCAGCCCGGGCCGGCAAGTGTACTTCACGATGCCGTGACCGCGTTTCGTCTGCAACTCGGAGACGCATCCTCGAAAGCGTGCAACGTTGTGCAATCAGGGAAATTGTCAACACGTGTATGAGCTGAGGAAAGATTCGCCAAAAGCGGTGCAAGAGAGTCGGAGCAGCGCGGACGGGTAACGTTTGTACCGCATACACGTACTGGCGCACTTTTAGGTGATAGCCGGTGCCCCCGGTCAAATATCGGTGTTGAGCAGGCCGTGGCGGGTACGGCTAAAGCACACTGTAGGAGAAGCGAGCACTTCTGCGACTGAGGGAGAGCTTCCAATGACACGAGTGCCAGCGAAGGAAGCGGTACCGTTGTACGCTGGACACGAGCGCCGCGCCCGCGCTGCTCGAAGCATCAAGGTCGGCTACCATCGCCCAAAGTCTCGCCTGCGGTACATGTCCCGCCGAGCCCCTGTCCGCGATTCCGCTAGAGTCTATCGGTCTGCTGCGATGAAGGCCACCTCGTATGGAAACTTTGGCTCAGTAGCGAAGGGAATGCAGTATATGGGGCCAAAGGTATTGAGAGTGGGCAAGACTGCTGTCGAGTCACGCAAGGAGGCGGACGAACGATGGAGCGTGGTGGACCTACTCAATCTCGCATCGGCAACACCGGGCGACGCGCTTACTCTGGGCTCCACGCATTCCGAGACTAGAATCAGGCAGTGTCCCGGCCCGATACTCGGGCCGGGAAGTGATCCAATCATTTCAATGCTCATACACGTAGTGACTCTGTTGCCTGCGAAACATACACGCGGTGACGCACTTTACACCGCACACGTACTGTCGATACCGACAAAAGTGGTCAACACATTAACCGTTACTGACAAAATGTTTTGAGCTCATACACATGTTGACATTTTCCCGTGCAATTACCGTGGACGAATAGACCCCAGCTGGTGATCTGCTCGGGTGCATGCAACTTGATTGTGCCGCACCCGAACTCCAGGTGCGTTTGCAGGCTCATCGCGCCTGCGCCGCAGGTGGATGATGTTCCTGCCTTAACGGCGGTGCGCCGCGCCCAACAGCAAAGGCGTCTTCGTTTCTAGGACAGCAGCGAAAGTCCCCATGGCGAATCGTACATGTACCACAGAGATCCTTCGGCACCGTGTCGGTTGAGTCACCGGAGACTTCGCGGCCAACTGATGCGTCATCACTGAGCGAGCGCATCCGCCGGTCGCTCATACAGAAAAGATGGAGCCGCACGAGTACTGGATGGAGACTGGATACGAAGTCCATGACAGCGCCGCAACGGCGAAGCGCCTTGGTCCAGGTGAGCCAAATCAGGTCGCTGGTGTGTTGACGGGGACATACTCGTGTGGGGCAGCTCCGTGACGCCGGACGCGCTGGCGTTAAATGACAGGCTCTTGCCTGTGTACATACAGCCTCGACCTGTGGTCAGACACGGCGACAGGTCACAACGACTGATTCACGCGGTGATACCTTCGAGTGCGTACGTCTACGACGCAGGAGCGCACCGCTAAAACAGACAAAAAGCATGTAACTGTGGACAGCCCTCTAAAAGCACCCCTAATCCCCTTTGTGTGCTTTTACATAATTAGTGAGAGTTGAAATATGTGCTTCAGATATGTTTTGTGGAATACGGTAGGTGTCCACTGGCATGTGCTAACGTTGCGGATTTCAGAGTTTGTGGGGTAGCTCACATACAAAAAATCACATTTGGCTGGTGGACAAAATATACGAACAGAAACACTGACTAGCATCTCATACAAATTCCTATATTAAGTGATTGTTATATGAGTGATGGTAACTAGTAGTGAGTCTTGTTGCCCTTCTTTTCGATCACCTCGATGCACCTGCGAGGCATGGAGTGAATCAGCGACGCCAATGTCTTGGAGGAGACGTTGTTCCATGAGGTATACAGCGCCTTAGTAAGAGAAGCCACGTTGTCGTACTGCGTACCGTCGCGGTACACTTCCCTGGAAATGATGGCCCATAGGTTTTCGATTGGGTATAGATCTGGGGAACGTGCAGGCCAATCCATCATCTGCACGTCCTGCTCCGCGAGGAATGACCTCGTCTCCCGTGAAGTGTGGATCGCTGCGTTGTCTTGTTGGAAGACAAAATCCACACCGTATTGTCGATGGGCAAAAGGGAGCAAGTACTCCGACAGCGTGTATACATAGTGGACGGAAGCTTGCCTACCCACCAGTACAGCGAGTTCGGTTTTCCCGGCCGCACTAAAGCCCGCCCACACCATCACAGACCCGCCGCCCATTTGGCGCCTGTTCGTTTGGCGAGGCGGCTGGCGCAGATCTCTCCAGTAGTGCTGGAGGCCATCAGGGCCATCCAGGTTTCACTTCTTTTCGTCGGAGAAGATGATCTGTGCCCAGTCGTCTGGCCGCACGACCATTTTTTGGCCCAGTCTAGCCTCGCCGCCTTGTGTGCTGCCGAAAGTTGCAGCGTGTTCTCCATCTTGGAGTAGACTAGCCAGTCTACTGCCGAGATGGAGCGCCGAACCGTGCGTGTGGAGCAGTCAAAAGCGAGCTGGTCCTTGAGCTGGGAAGTAGAGACGTCTCCCTTGGAAGCCGAGCGGACGAGGCGCCGCAGTGCCTTCTCCGACAGTGCTGGTGGCCTCCCGACCCGCTTTTTGCTTCGTCGAGGCTGCTTGAGGCGTTGAAGAACGCGCAGCACAGCGTCTGGCGAACGGCGGGTCTTCTTTGCGATGGCGCGTACTCCAACTCCCCCTTCGCGGAGCCCTCGAATTCTTCCTTTCTCCTCCTCCGTGAGTGCTCTCCCCATCATTTAGCGGAATGAGCAGTACCCGACGGCTGCAGTCCGCACTGTCAGCAGGCGCTCAAAGCTACTCATTTGTACGTAATTTAATATAGGAATTTGTATGAGATGCTAGTCAGTGTTTCTGTTCGTATATTTTGTCCACCAGCCAAATGTGATTTTTTGTATGTGAGCTACCCCACAAACTCTGAAATCCGCAACGTTAGCACATGCCAGTGGACACCTACCGTATTCCACAAAACATATCTGAAGCACATACTTCAACTTTCACTAGAAGCTGTGTTATTAATGAAAATACGAGTGTTCGTATACTTTTGGCCGGGAGTGTACCAAAATTAGGATCCATATTCGGTACTATTTGGTACTTTTTGGTATAATTTTGGTAATGGACCAGTGTACCTCGAAAGGGGTTAGGGGTTCTAGGAGGGGGTGAAACCTAGTCCGCTGAATCCAGCCAAACTGTCGTTTGAATTCTGCAGACCCCGCCACTTNGATGTTGTACGAGGGTTTGAGGCTCTGAGCACGTCAGACTTTCAGGATTTGAGTGCCATGACATCCGTCCTTAAAGTACCGAAAATGTCAATTAATGGCCGTGTAATTTTGGTAGCACTAACATCGTCCCGAAATAACTACAGAGTCCGAGTCTCTGGTGTCCCGAGTCGGGGTGGGCAGCTAGCGTGCCAGGTATTCCGGTACCGGATCGAGTCCGTGCTGCTGGGCCAAGCATTGGCCCGACGGGCATGACCACCCTCGCGGACGCCATGGCTACGCCCGGAGTGTGCTACATGGTATGAGTGCTAAGGCTCAATACGCTCTCTCGACGAGGTATCTCAGTGGGAGTTGCCAGGAAGTTGTAGTATCCCCAGGCTTCTATGCAGAGGCTTAGGAAGCGAAGCCGAACTTGAATTGCGTCCATCTTCCGCCGGCGCCTTGACACTTGATCTTGCCCGCTCGGCAACGGTGCGTGGAGAGCCCACTCGAAGAACGCTCTGCGGAAGGTGTTCCAGAAACGCCAATGGGCCACGTGAATCTCGGGGTACGCCATCGGGTCGTACCACAAGTTGCGGTATGCCCACGGGTAAGCTCGCTCGTACGGTTTAACACTGGCGGCTTGCGCTCGAGTATACAAATGCTCCAAGTCGCGGCGGACATCGTCTGGAGTGTGAGGAGCAAGCTCAAAGTCGAGGGCTGAATTGGACTGCTCATGAGCAGGAACCTTTGAAGAAGGCGAGCGCGACCGTCTGCTCTTCTTCTTCTTCGGTTGGGCCTTGGCGGACGCTGAGCGGGTCACCGGTGGGAGATGACGCTTCGACTTTGGCTTGAACCGAGGATGATCCGAAGCGCTCGAGCTGACGCACTGCCGACCCGGAGTTGGAAGAATGATAATTGGTCCGCTAAGGGTATCGTGAACTTGATCGGTCTTGTCGAGGACGGCCGCGGCGATGTCGTCCAGGATCTCCAGTCCGCAGGAGCTCTCGTTGACTGCAAAGTACTCTCGTAGCTCCGACCAAAACGCTTCCTTGATAGCCAGTCGCACCCCCTTGGACGGCGCCGACTGGACTGGTTTCTTAGTGCCGGCTTTCTCCTTGAAGATGTCCTTCAGTTGCTTGAGCAGATCGCGGTCGTCGTCCGAGCTCTGGTCGCTCATGCTAGCGACGGGTGAGTAGGACGAGGCGAGGGTGTGGCGCTTGAAGAGGTCGGCGTGGCTTGGAAGAAGGAGGAATGACGAGTGAGAAGTTGCTTCGCGTGCGTGGAATGGGAGAATACCCGCCTTTGCGATTGAAGTGATTGCTTCGGACCCAACGGTTGGGTACAGAGCCGCCTTGGAGAACGGTTCTGATGGAACGCTACTTTCTTTGAAAAGGGAGTGGACCTTTCCTCGAAACTGTCGCTGATGTGATGAGACCCGAACCCACCACTCTCTCGCCGAAATCGACCTTACTACCCTGTTGGTGTCAACCTGGAGACGCCTCCTGCCAGTATGGACGGGAGGCTGCAAGAGAATCGTGACGGCGACGACTTCGACCGAGGAGAGTGGAGGGCGTCTGTTTTGCGTACGAAGCGTGCGGGTCGGAGCGCCGGTGAAGGGATCCTGTGCGGAGTGACCCCAGTCACTCTCTAATTGACGGGGTAAGCACACTCCGGGCGTAGCCATGGCGTCCGCGAGGGTGGTCATGCCCGTCGGGTCAAGGCTTGGCCCAGCAGCACGGACTCGATCCGGTACCGGAATACCTGGCACGCTAGCTGCCCACTCCGACTCGGGACATTCTCCCCGACTTATGGTACGCCGTCCTCGGTGGACCTCCGGAGACTGGGCGAGTTCGGGCTGCAATCCTTGGGCCAAGGGTCCTGAAGAAGCGTTCCCGCCAGCAGCGTTCTCGTGACCCACACACGCGACAGGAGAGTCCTTAATGATGCCAGCTCGGAAATCCAGTAGTTCCTCCACTTCAGGAGGGCAGAATAGCTTCAGGTTGTCCGCCTCGGCGGCCATTCGCTTTGAAGTGTTCCTTTGTACGCTGAGTAAGACACGCGTCGACACAGACGTGGGGGCAGCTTTCTCTGGCTTGCCGTCTACATCCCCCAGGCGCCACACATGCGTGAACATCCCCCACGCTAATCACGATCATATCGAGCTGGAAGCTAAAAGGAGTCCACTCCAAGAAGGCGTTCAGGAGGTTCAGTAGTAGCCCCACAATCACCACGCCTGTGCCGCCGCACAGCATAAATTCCACCAAGTCATACACAGCCATGGGCAAGTGTACTAGTATAGAGAAGGCAAATAGCACGGTCCAAGTGATCACACCCACAACTTCATAAGTACGGCCCCATGAGGCCTTCGATGCTTCCAACGACGCAGTTCCATAGCGGCCAAAGGAGAGGGTCGTCTGGACCGTCAACTCGGGCAAGTACTCGTACAGCGTCACGTACAGGGCCACCCACCACGTACGTAACATGCGCCCGAACGGACCGTACACCAGCGCATTCCCTTTTAGTTCTTGCAGAAGAACGTCGAAAACGGCACCCCATAAAGCGTAGGCGTAAGCAGGTCCACGTAGACCATGAACGTCCTTATCCAAGAGCACCTCCTGATAACGCGACAGGAAATCACTCCACATGCCGCCGTTCATGGAGGCCATGCGCCATGCCTCCCTCAGGAACGTCCACCCGACGTCGCGGAACGGAGTCGTCAACACCCACGTCATTACGAAGCATACTCCAGCGCAACAGTAAGCTGGTAATAGGTCGGCGTCGGCAAACCTGGCGAGGATAGCCAGGCTGGTCGCCGGCCCGTCGGCCATCGTCTCGTTGGCCATCTTGGACACACATGGTATAAGTGCTAAGGCTCAATACACTCTCTCGGCGGGGTATCTCAGTGGGAGTTGCGAGGTACCTGGCCCCGTCCTAGCGGCTGGAAGGAGGGTTGATGCGGAGAGTCTGCCTGCAAGTGTATCAAGTCGTGGGCTGGGCGACGTGATGAGCGTGGCACGGTGTGCGAGGCTGCGGCGGTGGCGTACGTGAGGATGGACCGCCTCAGGGGACGGATGTCATTAAGGTGATCTAGGTGGTGGCTAAAGGAGTGAGGTCATGCTTATGAGCGAAGTCGGTGGGAAGCCGACGAGGTAGTTGAGCAGTCACTCGTACATTTTCCCTGCTATACATAAGAGAGATTCAAGAGAGAGAGAGATTGCAGATTTCTTCAAAGCGTTCTACTTCTACTTCTAAGCGTTCCTGACTTCAAGCTCCTCCTGAACAAGCCTGTACTCCCAAACAGCCCGCGGATAACCGACCCACAGCAGAGGGAGGTGCGCGACACTGGCCGATTTTTTTAACTGGTGGTCGTCTGCACCACTAAGCGCTCCGATCCAAAGTATAGGTACGAAACCACGCAGTTTCAACGTGGATCGAGTGCTGACAATGTTCAACTTGGCTGTCAACTCGGAGTGGTGAGATGGCGCCCATAACGAAGGATTGCTCTTTTGGCGGATTTCAAGATGCTTGATACTGCATAGGCTTTTACGCAAACTTCGGGGTCGAGAACTCGAGCTCGAACCCCGAGATTTGGATAATGAAGGGGTCAGTAACATTTCATGCTTCGAACGCCACCCCTGTGCTCTAGTCCCGTGATAAGTAATGCAAGAAATTTACTTCGACAATGGAAGCCGCCTTCGTCCGGCAAACGATGCTCACCGAAGTCTACTACTTAGATCCTACCGGTCAGGCGAACGGCAGTCAGGTCCTCAATATTGCTGACGCGAGCTGTCTCCCCTTACATGGGAGGCAGCAGTTGTCGTACTGCTTTGCCGAACACGCTGGAAAGCGCTACCCGCACCTCGGCATTCGGCACCCGCGCGAGGTCCGTTAGGAGCGGATACAGCCATGGCATATGGCGCTGCAGCTGTAGGGACCACAAACAAGCCAGCACACGAGTTAGTACTCCAGGTTTCGGAGGTCCCATAGCAAACCCGCAAGTTTCTTACCTCTGTGCTGTCGAACTCGGCCAACTCCCTCAATGTCGCAACCAATAGCGGTGTGAAACTCTCCACGCGCTGGTGTGCGTCGGCAGGCAGCTTTGACTCTTCGATATACCGCGGGGCTGCTCCTGTCCAGGCAAGATACTCTTCTAGCGTATCTTGTACCAACCGCGCCATGTACTTGCGAGCCTCGTCTTGCTCCCCAATTGGCGCAACTGCAGTGTTGTTTACACTCCGTACGAGTGCAGTAAAGAGCACATGAAGATACTGCTGCTTGCCGAGTACTTCCTGCGGTAGCAAGCTGGGAAGCTCACTGGAGGATGGCACCGTCATTCCGTAGCGCCAGCCGACGCGCTGTAGATAACGCCGCAGTGGCACCGCGTCATTCACCTTGCGAGCAAACAGGAAACTCTCACGTAAGCACGAAAGCAGTGAGCGAGCGTGGCCCACGCTCAATGACAGGTTTTCTTTTCGACGGCTGGCCAGCACGTTACCTGCTACCCGCTGCAGCGCCAGCAGCACGGCCAAGTGCGTACGCGAAGGCACATGTTGAGCTTCCACCTCTTCCACGCTAATCACCTTCGGCGGGAAGCTAGCGGTGAACGTGAAGCCGAGTGTCGCCACAACACCTGGATACATGCTCAGAAGCGAAGGTTGGCGTGGTGACGCGAGGTTGGAGGCGGCAGAACCACCGGTTGGTGAACGAGGAGCTGACAGCGATGGGCTTTCAGCGGTCGCTTTCCGCTTAGTCGGGCTTTCGCCATTTGCTTCAGTCGGAGACTCAGGGGCAGGCGCGCTGTCACCGTCATCTTCCGGGGGCAATGCAAAGAATATCCACGTTGGCTCAGCGCGCTTCATAACGTTGCGCAGCTCATCTGAGATGAGACCCCAGACATCCTCGGGGAATTTGTGCCCATGCGTGACGAGCATGACCTCAAGTGCACGCGCTGACGCGGCTGCAAGTTGCTCCTCGGCGTCTCCAGCATCCATGCACTTGCCCAGCAAAAACAGAACCTCCGGCAGGAACCCAACGATATCGTAGAAAAGTCCAAAGCACTCTAGCAGCCGCTCCAGGCACAACGTAGCTGTAGTTTTGCCAGCAGTGTATTGCGGCATGCGAGTGGACGGATTGCGCGTCGTCGGCAACGGTAGCTTAGGCAGCACGTGCGCACCCTTCTCCACAACCACCTCGAGGTGGCGGAGCTCGTCTAGCAGTGGAATGAGCACACCCTTGAAGATCAATCCCCAGAGACCCGACGAAAACTTCTTGCCATGAGTCTCCAACGCATCAAAGAGTGCTTCTAGAGCTGCGAGACGTAAGTCCAAACGGCGGTCGGCAGCAAGCGTGGATAACGCAGTCAAAACGGGCCACCACATCCGGGTATGCACAGCCGAGTCGTTATATGCCGCTTCGCTGCTTTCGTGGTGGTCCTCCTCTTGGGCCTCCACAGAACCTGCTCTCCGTCGAGGAGACAACGCAGACGAAGCAGACGATAGTACCTTAGTACGCGGCGACAGCTCGGCTACCTCCTCTTCCAAAGAACGCACGGATTCTTGTTTCTGGTAACGCAACGAAGCGCGCTTGGAAGGCGACTGAACCCCGACAAGTTCATCAGCCGAATTTGCCTCAGCGGGATCTTCCGCCACTACCTTAATCTTTTTGAAGCCAACGCGAGCAGCTTGTTTGGCCGCAGCGGCTGCAGCAGCCACAGCAGCAGGAGCTGTAGCAGCTGAAAGAGATCCTGCAGTCTCACGAGCAGTAAGCGGCTCGATGACCTCTCCTGTCGCAAGCTTTTCTATGCAAACGCTGCGCAGGAGCCCGATGCTGTCAACTCCGAGCTGCGTCAGAGCGAGTCGCTCCTCCATTTGACGCTCGATCTCCTCACAGCCGCAAACCGCAAACGCAAGCAAGCATTCAACAGCGTCAACGAACACATCCACAATGCAGTCAAAGTGACGCTCCAACAAGCCACGTGCGACCTGGAATCCAAGCAGCACCACTCGGTCCTCACTTCCTGGCGCATACGTCTCGGCAGCGACACGGAGCACGCCCCAAATGGTTTTCCACCCGGACCGGATATTCCCCACCCGAGCAAGCACCAAGTTCTCCACGCACCGCAAGACCAGTTCGCGGGTTTCAAGCGACGTGGCATTTGCCATGATCACTTCGAATGGCGCCAAGAACAGACGCTGAAAATTGAAATCGCGAAGCTCGGGACGCTCGAGGAACTTCATGCTCAGCTGGCGCAGCGAGTCAATGGCATACATACCCACGGTCAAGTCTTCGTGGCATCCAATCGTGGTAAAGTGCCGCGATAGAGTCTGCCACGTAGCCGCCCACACCATTCGTGAACGAGTGCGCATGTTCATATCGGCAACTTCAACGAGCTTTTGCAAACTGAAGACACGAGGAGGGGAGCCACCTGCTGCGCCGGAAGGCCCAACGCCCGAGCACTCCGACAGCGATACAACGGTGAGCTGCACCACAAAATCCTGCAGAGCTTGGTCGCTAAGCGACACAGAACTCGAAAAAACGCGGTCACTAGCCAGCTGGTCGATCTCGCTCAACACCCGGGCAGCATTTTCGTCTTCGATAGCAGCGCTTTGGGCTTCATCCAGTTCCGAGCCGCTTCCACGACCACCGATATCACGGTGCGACGGGGACGGGGAAGAGAGCGACGATCCTAATCCACCACGCTTGCTGCCTGTTGCAGAACCGAGCATACTGAACGATGGCGTAGAGTTAGCGCTGCTGTTGCGTGAGCTCGAATGACTGCTCATGCCAGGAGAAGGCTGTCGGTTGAAGTAAGACGAATCACCAGAGACTGATCCGGCTGCAGAGCGCTCGTGCAAACCCTGAGCATGTGTCTGAATGCGCGCCAACTGCGAAATGGCCTGCAGAACATCGTGCCATGAGTCACCAAGGTAGTTTCCCTCCTTCACGCTAATAGAAATCAGAGCCTTGATGGCCTCCATGTTCTTTGATCGCATCAGGCGCGAGTTGGTCGTGTGGAGGGCGGTAAACTTGGCCAATACTGTCACGAAGGCATCCCTCTCTGCTGGCATATTCAGTCTCGCAGAGAGATGCACAGCATGGCGGAATGAATCCAAGCAGAGCTGGATGGCCTCTGCTGACTCCGAACTCTCAAAGGTCACCGAACATGCTGCTAGAAGCGGAGCCCAGAGCGTCTCGAACATTGGACGTACATGTGAACGCTCGTTAAATCCTGAGACTTCGCGAAACGTGGAGGCTAAAGGATCGGGCGCCAATAAAGACGAAGGGCCGTCACTTCGTTGTGAAGGAGATGCCCCGGCTGATCCAGCTGAAGCACTAGAACGGTTGCCACGAGGAGAGGGGGGAAACTGTTGCTGTGCTCGCGCCGACGCCGGCATACGACGTTTGAAGAGAGCCTCAGACTGACGCACCATCGACTCGCGCTCTTTAATGTAAGCGTCACGACGCATGCGATCCGTGGCTGCATTCGAAGCTCCAAACAAAGAACTTGCAGCACTAGGTGCAGCTCCACCACGACGACTGCGGAAGTCGTCGTCTTCTTTTAGAGAGATAGGTGTTGCCTTGATGCGGTCGAAGATGGCACCCATATAGTCATCGGGGAGATCTTTGCCATCGTTGATACCGCGATTGTTGCGCAGGAATCCAGCCTTGTCCATCTTTTTCTCCTCCGGAATGCTACGGTTGTGCAAATCTGTCTGCAGCATGATGATAGAGAATGCTAGGATGAAGGCTGTATCGGCACTTGGGAACAATCCAGGCGGGCAAGCATTGAAGAACCGCTCGGCAAACTTTTCCATCATACGATCAATCTTCTGCGATTCGCCGGGCAAGCGGAAGCCAGCAAGAAAATGGCGGATGGCCACATCAATCTCCAAGCCCGAGAAATCCATCATATCCACGTATTCATGCAACGCCTTCACGCAGAAACCTCCTTGATAATGGACACCATTCCCCAAGTAGTCTCCAACCATCGTTTTGTCTAGCTTGCCATTGTATGTGTGCAGGAACTGTGCAACATCACGAGGCGAACCTTCACCCATGTGTCCATGGGCAACGAGGTACGCGACACCAGCGCTGGGCTTCACGTTGAACTTGAGAATACCCGTGGCCAACTCTTCTTGACGCTTCTTCTTGCTTTCGAAAGCCTCAACTGCAGACATCGTAGATGACACAACCGGGATCATGTCTGGTGGAGTGACATTGTCCTCCTCTCCGCCGTTTTCGCTGTGGTGAGACTCATCGCCTTCATGCTGAGAAGACTGCCGTTCAGCTTCGACGAAATTCGCTGCTTTCTTTAGCGATGCCGCCGTGGCCGTAAGACACTCAAGGCCCTTGAGGGCAAGTGCGGCGTCCTGCTGCTGCATTTTGATCCGTGCGCTGTTGGACAAGCTGGCTGCGTACTGCTGCGCCGCAGAATCTTGAGAGCGACCACCCTTTGCGGCCTTGGCAAGGGCATGCACAATCTGCTTGAACAAGTCGTTGGTATTCCAGTCGCAATCGTAGTTGATAAAAATTTCACCCAACGTCTGCGGATCGTCACAGATCGCGTGCAACGCCTCCAGAACGAGCAGCTTGTGTTCGAAGCTTGCATTTTCAGACTGCAACAAGCGCAGGAAAATACTTGTGATGAAGATGTCCAACTCCGTCTTGAGATGACGCTTGAAGTTGCGCAAGAGAACCAAGAACACCTGCAGAGACAGCGACACGATCTGCGTGTAGTTGCTCGTGCAGTTTTGCAACAGTGACTGGCACAGGTATTGCCGGATGGCGTGCACAAACCGCTCACCACGTCGAAATGACGGGCCAGTATTCTCCAAAATCTCTTTCACTAACTCCAACGAGAGGATCTTGCTCTGGAATGCGAAGGGGTCTTCAGGGTTAGCGCCGTTTCCTGCATTTCCAGCCATGGAGCTATTGGCACCATTCGCCCCCGGGGAATCATCGGCCACCGATCGCATAGATATCCGGCAAAGCGACCGGAACAGCAGAAATGCGTCCTTGTGTAGCACAGACGGGAACGCTGGGGCATTCACCGGCTGCGATAGCGTCACCACCGCCTTGATCTTCTTAGTCGTCGCTGTCGAGATCGGTGCCTTGTCCGAGTGCGGTGTGACTTGAGGAAACTGAAGCACTTTTGCAACCGACGGGTACCAAGCAGCCGTCAAGCCTGCATGCAGCGTCTTGGGGAGAATATCTTCGTCACTGTCACTGTCGATGACGTCGTGTTGCTCCTGTGTTTGCCCTTCCAATTGCTCGTCTTCCTGACCGTCCTCCTGCTGACTCTGCTGCTCTTGCTCCTGTTTATCCAGCGCCTGCAACGTCGCCTTCGTTTCTTCCTCCACCCGTCGGTCGAACGTCTCCATTCTCTGGAACACAACGCTGATAATTTGCTGCAACGTCGCTTTCGCCACTGTCCTGTTGGTGGCGCTCTTACTCACCAAGTGCACGTGGTAACACGCCCTCACCGCTCTCAGCAGCGCGTGTTCATGCACTTCACACGTCGGCGTCGTCACCGCCGTCAGTAAAACCCTCAGCACTTGAATCTGCACTCCTTCATCGGGGTGGTCATTGCAGTCACAGGCCACCTCGACAATACAGTCAATCAGTCGGTAGCTGTCCTCATTGCCGTCCTCCTCGCCCCCGGCATCTCGATTGCCACTGGACGGCGTCGTGAGTCCGAAAGAGGGTGCAGCACTCGACCCGGAGGAGGCTCCAGACCCAGACCCAGACCCGGACCCCAGACCCAGACCGAAACCTGACCGGCGGCCGGAGGTGGACGACGCGGCCGCGGCCTTCTGCACGAGGCGGCGTCTGACCCCCTCGGGGATCACGCCCGCCTCCTTGAGGAAGCCAAAGGCCAGGAACTTCTCCATGCAGTCCAGAGCCACGGCCACGAGCTTGGCGTGGCGGGTCAGGCAGGCCAGCAGGAACGGCTCGAAGGGTACTTCGAGTGTACCCTCCTGGCTCGTAACCGTAACCTTCGCTTGTGCCGCGTCCACCATGTCGCGTAACTCGCGGTGGCTGCGGGTACACGCCTTGCGTAACTTGCCCAGCGACTTGAGCACCAGCGCCTCCATGGGGGTACGATGGGGTTACGTCGCGATGGCGAGCGCGCTAGACGGAAGTTAAAGGCGGATGGGGCTGCGATCGAAGCCCAAGACGACGGCGGAGACGATGCACGCGCTTTGGGACGGAGAGAAGGGCTGCGGACGCTGCTACACGCGGAAGGAACGCGACGGACGCGCACGCGGAAGAGCTCCTTGCACGTCGTAGGCGCTTGTAGGCTCCCCCCGTAACGACGCGATCTTCCTTCCGATTGGTCGGTTTAAGATTGGGTGTGGCACACATTGGATGTACCCAAATGCACGGGAACAGACGTGGTCCACACGAATGGACTTTACACCAACGTACCGTTTAGATGGTACCATTCGTCTACCTGCCGTCCATCAGTCCACTTGCGGCAGTTGAGTCGGGGGCCCTAGCTTCAGCAGCCATGCAGAGGCTCTCGCGCGGGCTGTACCCTGCGGCGAGGCGTCAGCTCAATCGCCCAACGTCTTCCGCTGTGTCTGCTCGTCTTATTGCGGCGTCGACGGCTTCGAACGCCTCGGTGTGGACCACAAGCCGGCGGTTCTTGAGCTCCCCCTCCGCCATCGCAGAGTCGCCGAAACTCGGACGCTGCGCGCGCCGCCGAGCCAAGAAACCGCGCGTTTCCATTGCAGGCCCGAGTGGCCAAGAAGGTTCGGGAGTTGCAGCGCCCAATAAGCCGCAGAACGGCAGGAAATTCAGGTTCAACGTGCACCAATGCGTCGTGAAGCAGCAGATGCCGCTGGAGGACGTGCTGTCATTGGTGCAGAGCGAGGTGCGCTCCAAGACGCTCGCGGCGCTGATGGCGCGCCAAGCCGTGGACGCGTTCTACTTCCACTGCGCCCAGCAGGCGGAGAAGAAGGGACTCACGGACCAGTTGAGGCGACAAGTGCTGCGCTACTTCGACCAGGAGCTCTTTGTGTATGATGAAGAGCTGGAGACCAAGCCTTTTCTGCTCGGACGGTCACTCAACGAGGCAGTGTTCGGATCGGTGATTAAGCTGCATCTGGCGGGAGGAGACACGGAGGCGGCCTGGATGCTGATCAACAAGTTGAGACGAGTGGTGGGGGGAGGCGAAGAAGAGGCGCCCAAGCTCCACTTCCGAACGGTGAGTCCGTTGCTCGAGCATGAATGCAGACACGACCAGTTCGTGAGCGCGTACTCGAGGTGGCAGCAGTTGAAGCAGCGCGATGTCGAATGGACCAGTGCGATGGAGGACGTGCTCGTGCAGATGGTCATTGCCTGCGTGAAGAACAACGAGCAGCAGCTGAATGAGTACACGGAGATGCCCGAAAGTGAGAAGAGTGAGGCGCACTTCCACGCGCAGATGGCGTCGCTGCTGCATGATCTTCAGCTTACGTGTCGAGAGGTGTCTCCGCCTAATGCCCAGCGACTGCTGCATGCGTTCCGTGATGCTGAGTATACTGTAGAGACAGTGCCAAGCGACGTCCGCATGAGACCCAAATGCCCATGCTGTGGACATGCTTTGCACAAGCAGGGGATGTCTGAGCTGGAGCGTGATCACATGTTAGCTGCAATCGAGTCCCGCCGCAGCAAGGTGGCACCTGAAAAAACGGTCAAGGAGTTCCTGGACCCGTTTCGGGACTGGTTGATGCTCCGTCACGAAACTTTCCAGCTGCAAACTTTGGCTGGAGATGTGAAAGGTGGTAGGTCACTGCACTATGTGTTAGACGGACCCAACATTGCATACATCAACCAGAACTTCGAGGCCGGCACGTATCGTCTGGACCAGGTGGATGCCGTTGCGAAGGAGCTGCAGGCTCAGGGACACCTCGTTAGCATAACGATGCCTGCTGCATACCTCGCCGATAGGTTCGTGGTGCGCATCCGCAACAAGCAGTACAAGGCCATGCGTCGCCAGGGTAAGTTCGTCACACGTGAACGCACGCCTGAGGAGAAGGCCATTTTGACGCGCTGGAAGGACCAGGATATGATTTTCAGTTGCCGCACAGACTTCTTGTCGGATGACCTCTTTTGGCTCTACGCCAGCGTGCTCATGGGACGCGAAGGCCGCGTTGTCACGAACGACCAAGGACGCGACCATGTTTTCGCTCTACTGAACGGCTACAACGGTACCAGCGCCACTGCTCGGACTCAGAAGAACGGCAAGAAGAGTGCTGCCGACGCCAACGCACAGGCAGAAAGCGAGCACTCCGACGCCCCTTCCATCTCGATGGACCTCGTCGCTCGCTGGAAGGACATGACGACCGTGAACATCGAGATCAAGCACGAAGAAGCTGCGCACTTGGCTGCCATCGCCGGTGACTGGACGACGCTGATTCCGATCGAATACTTCAAACTGCACCACCCGCAGCCGTTCTCGCGCGTACCGCAGGTCACAGCATCGCAGCACTTCCACTTCCCCATCGCGGAGCAAGCAAATCGAAATGAACATCCGAATCAGGTGCAGAACCATTGGAGGCGCACGCGGTGGCTCTGCGTGCATCGCGACGACGCTTCCGTTTAGAAAGCACATACTACTAGTAGACCAAAAGCTGTTGGCGTTCTTCACGCAGATGATAGACCAGTGTGAACTGAAGACTCTTCAGTGAGATCGCTTGTGCCCACAAGTGAATCAATGCAGTGGGAACGTGTAGCTGAGAAAGACATGATATATTGCCTGAAGGCTCGTTGATGAGCTTAGAAGAAAAGTATGAACAGGTGGATACTGCACAGTCTGGGGGCCTTGCAGGCTGGTTCGCTTAGCACAGGCTTAAGCGTAGACGCACTTGCCGTTGTCGCACTTGAAACCGGAGTCGCAGGCGCCAATGAAGAGGCTGGTCGCAGGGTTGAAGCACTCCGAGCCCGAGGGGTTCCGGCACTCGGTCTCGCCACGGGGGCAGTACTGGCCCGAAGAGCACGCCTTGTAGCAGATAGCTCCGTTGGCGGCCTGCTCGACGGTGTGCACGCGGAGGTGGACAGCGGCCTGGTCCTCGGCGGCCGTCGACTGGAACAGGCACGCGACAGCGACGAAAGCGGTGGTGAACACGGTCGAGAACTTCATAGTGGCTGGATACTAGAGATTTGGAGCTGCTGCTTTGGGGGTGAATCCGGAAATGAAGGGCTCAATCCTTTCATCGACGCAGGATATCCGGTATATAAATCAGGGACTGCGAGCTGTGGACCACAGCCTGTGGTGGACGTCATGATCCCATTTTCGTGCAAATCCTTCCAACAAGACTTTCGCACCCGATTGTTTTTGCGAGGGTGAATTGCACTTTCCAGCGAGAGCAAGCACTGTTTGCTGCCGCCTGAGTTGAAACACAGCGGTTTCTCAGCCTGCCGCAGCCTTCGTGGTATGAATCATGCATCGTGAAGCTTGCCAGCATGGGTTCTGTCTCCGCTTTACTTGAGAACGCAAACGTGCGATGCAGTGCAGCAAATGATCTGACCAAGCAACCAACCAAGCAACCAAGCGACCGCTTACTCTTCAGCAGCCTTCAATTGCCTACCCAACACACAGTAGTCTTACATTGTCAACCACGCACAGTAATACGATACAAACGATAATTTAGTTTGGCATACTTCTATGGTACTATCTGGATACGAATCGCTACTTACCCTGACGACGAATTGGTTGGATCTTACCAACTTACATCAGCGGAGAAGGAATTGGCTGGGCTGAGTTAAGTCAAACAAAACGCGTCGAAATGACGAACCGAGAGTAACAGAGTTCACAGCGTCGAGCAAGTATTTGCTGGTGCGGACTTTTGCCGTGAGGCGATCCTACAGTCGCTTCGAGCCAACACCGGAAGAGTGCATCCCACTCAAACCTTCGTTAGCCTATTATGCCAAAGTGACAACAGCACCATTCACTGCTGAGGTTCCTGAACTTCAGGCTGAAGGCCTGAGCGAGTGCACGATTCCGCGCCCAACAGCGTCGCCTCGAAGCAACAGGGAACCTGCCCAGCCATTTCTGGGCTTTTTGCTGCATTGCATCGCACGCTTGCGTCCTCAAGTAATAGAACCCATGATTCCAGCACTGCTCCACGACAGTGTCGTGGAGCAGTGCTATCATGAAGGCTGCGGCAGGCTGAGAGACCGCTGTGTTTCAACTCAGGCGACAGCAAACAGTGCTTGCTCCCGCTGGAAAGTGCTCACAAAAAAATTGGGTGCCAAGTCTTGTTCGAAGGATTTGCACGGTACGTTAGGCACTAAAATGAGATCATGATGCCTGAAATGAGATCATGGTGCCTGATGGCGCCCACCAACTCGGTGCGTGGCATACTGTACCTGCAGCCCTGCGTCCTGCTTGGCCCAGCCTAGCGGGCCCTCCTTCATTTACAGATTCCCGAACGGCCCAGCACATCGCCCGCTACACGAAGCAAGTTTTCCTACGATTGACCTGCAAGCAAGGTGAAGCTGAAGGTCAATGACATCAAGCGAGCAAAGTACAATTTGAACATGGCTTCAGACGCCGAAACTGTCGAGCTAACACCGGAAAGCGTTGATGTCAAGTCACCGCCTTCATTAATTTCATGACGATCACTTCAGCTGCGGGCACAGTCACGTACTGTAGATATATTGCCAGACTGCTCAGCCAAAGGCTTATATGGACACAATGGAGGAAGAAAAGAGCCTACTGCGCAGTCGCGCGAACGTCGTCTTGGACGCTTGGCGGCGCGCGCGCTTACTTGTACACGCACTTGCCGTTGTCGCACTTGAAGCCGGCGTCGCAGCCCTGGCGGAAGAGGCTCGTCGCAGGGTTGAAGCACTGGTTGCCCGTCGGCTTCCGGCAGGCGTTCTCGCCACGCGGGCAGTACTGGCCCGAGGGACATCCCTTGTAGCAGATGGCGCCGTTGGGGCTCTGCTCGACGGTGTGCACGCGGAGGTGCACGGAGGCCTGCTCCTCAGCGGTCAAGGGCTGCAGCAGGCACACGACGGCGACGACGGCGGCGGTGAAGACGGTCGAGAACTTCATGGTGCTTTGATGACGGGGAGGGGGACGGGCGGAGGACTTGGGCGGAGCTGCTGGTCGAGGGGCGAATCCGGAAGTGAGCCGAGAAATCAGTTCGAGTTCGAGTGGCTCCAGTGGATGGATACTCAACGCAAGTGCGAAGGATCGGATACTAAAACCAAGTGACTTCAGGTGCAACATAGGGCGCGTCATGGAGAGTGCATGGGTGAACTGGTGGCGGGCGAGTTGGTGCTTTAGTGCAGTGCAGTGTCGATTGCAGTGGCCACGCCATGCCATGGTCCGAGCCGTCAATGCACGTCATGACTGGTGCCGTACCTTCATGAAGGCGACATCAAGGCCGCTGCAGCATGCGAAGCCCGTCGCTTTGGACCTGACTTATGCTAAGCGCGCAGCGATTGGCTAAAACATGATACCGGTAAAACCGGTACTGCGGGATCCGAGATGACTTTTCCGCGGTCTCGGTTTGCGATCGTCCACAGGAGCATGGGGCCATGCTGCATGCGGAGGCGCCGTCGAGAATAGCCCTGGTGATGGACTCGTTGCCGTTTAACACTTGCAGTCTGCTGTTCAGGGCGGCTAGCATTTGGAGCTTCGAGCGACGGTTTGGGTGAACGGCCCCTTTGCGATGCCAGTACCGGTAGCTGCCACCGCTTGAACCCACGTATTGCTGCGTTGGTTGCTGCAAGCGGATGCTTGCAGCACCCGGTGCCGCCTTACAACTGGCAACTTGCCAGCGGCAATGCTGGATATGGTTTCCATAATATGGAATATTATGGAAAGCCGCGGGCAAAGTGTATACGCACCGGCGGCACCTTCACCTCGGTGCCGCCTTCACCGAGACTTCTCCTGAAGTCCTGGAGCGAGCGTTTCGCGTTCTGGTGATCCCGATTTTGGCCGTACTTCCTCGCAAGAACGAACCAGAAAATCTGCCGGAGTATCCCATAACGAGGCTTCTCATGGGCAACGCACGGTGTAAACGAAGGTGGCGCGCGCGGGTGATAATACTTCTCTTCAACAATGGTGGGGCCACCGTGACTGTGGGCTCACGGGGATTGCTCGAAAAGGGTTGGCTCCATAAGCGACACCCCGTCTCACTTGGTTTCACTATTGGTGAAATAAAGTGCAAGCTCCCTCCGCGGGTCTTTCCACCTTCAAGGTCGCTACAATTGGCCAAAATACCACTCGGTTGCCCGCCCAGGGTGTCCCAGTCTTCCCACCCCCCATCGAGCAGCTGGTCTCTATTTACCGTTCGACTCACACTTCATTCACCAAAGCAGCCAGCAGCGCGCAGCCCACCTCAGCCAGTTTTACCTGCGCCCCACCAGTCTGCCATGACCCGCCGACAGTCTCCGAACAGCAACATGCGTCGACGCACGCACACAGGCATCAGCGCGTCCACGCTGTCCGCCGGCGCCGCCACCGCCAAGAGCCGGCGCTTCAGCCTGGACCAGGCCTCGAATTCGTCCGTCGTGTACTGCGAGGGCTACGCGCGCGTCAAGCGGCGCACCGTGCTGACCTGGAACACGCGCTTCCTCGTGCTCAACAACACGGAGCTGCTCGTGTTCCAGAACAAGCAGGACGCCAGCTACCGCCGCAACGTCCTGGAGTCGCTGGAGCTGGCCAGCGGCCGCTTGACGCCCAAGAACGACCTGGGCGTCGAGTTCACCTTCACGGACGGCCGAGACCTGTTCGGCCGCGTGTTCAGCCGCGCCGACCAGGCGCAATGGGTCTCGGCCTTCTACCAGTTGGCCATGCGCAGCGAGGTGCGCCGCGTCAAGAGCGCGTCCATGGAGGAGCAGGGCGACGCGGCCGCGGCCGAGAAGCGCCGCGTCTCGTTCTTCGGCAGCGTGCTGGTGCGCACCATCCCGACGGTGCCCGACGACCAGGTGCCGGAGCTCTTCTACAGCAAGAAGGACGTGGAGAAGTTCTCGGAGCAGGCCTCGAGTCTGCTGAGCCGCACGGAGGACGCCGTGTCGTCCGTGTTCCGAAAGCCCACGCTGCCCTGGCGCCGACAGGTCGTGTAGCGGACCAAGATGCAGCTTCAGCGACCAGATCTCCAAAGCCTGAGATGTCTCTCTTCCGCCCGCCATTATTTATTAGCAGCCGCGCTCCATGGGGAGAGCGTGTACACGGTGTATCGTGTGGTACAGTAGTTGACGAGTCCCTGCGTGTTATAAGAGCATTCATTATAGTACATCCTGAATTCGATGCTCGCTGTCTGCTTCTGACTGCCTGGTCCGTTATGAGCCTGCCAGCTGGTCGCTCAGGTTGGAGCGAAATTTGGAGAACAGCTGCCCCGCGGAAATAATGCTCGCAAGCTCCGCGAGACGAGAGACTTGTCATGTGGGTTCGCCTCGAAATGCTGGCGGCGTTATTAATAGTGGCGGCTTGGAGAAGCACATGTGTCTGGCCAGACACATGTGCTTCCCAGACTCTGGGGCTACTGTTAAAACAGCGTGTAAGAAGGCGAAAGCTGGCGTCGTCTAAAACAGAAAGTTGATCGGGTGGTGGCGGCAAACTGTACTTGATCGGCTCAGAACAGTCTTGCCGTCGCTGGCCTTCATCATGTGGAACGCCTCCAGCGGCTATCTACATGTACAGCACCATATTTCCAGCCCATGCGGCTGTGGAAGATTCTGTCCGGACTAGCCAAGTCAGTGTGGGCTCTGGCACATGGAACGGCCCAGGCCAAGCCGCGGCATTTGTGGCTCGGAGCCCGCCATGCGGTTGTCGAGCAGAGACTGCCGGCCAGATCACATCCAAGCAGCTCTTCCGGACACTTTCAGCCGAGCGCACCAGTGCTTTTGTATTGGAAATAGTCACTATTCCAGGATTGTGACCGCATCCGTCCGGCTACAAGCACCCCGCTTTTTTAAACAAATCTCCGACAAGACCACGAGGTCCAGTCTGCTTGGTTGCTCAGCATCTCAGTTCCCGTTTCGACCTCGTGTGTTCACTTGGAAATCCGCTGTACAGAATGAAGTTCTTCAGCTGCATCGCTGTGGTCGTGCTGGCGCTCACAGTCGCCTCCTCCAGCGCGGACACTGTCGAAGAGACCGGCGTCAAGGCCCGCCACATGCTGGCCATGGGCGACGAGTCCATCATGATTGCGCGCGGCTCGCTGCGCCGAGAGGAGGAGACGGACTAGACCCGCCGCACAGGAACAGGAACGACCACGCCTCCGAACGACACGCCGCCCACGAACGCAGAGCCTCCAACACCGAGCGAATGGCACACAGAGCTTGACTCACTGCAACTTCGACAGCATCAGTCACCACGCTGACTAGATGCTCGCTTCACCGACAGAAGCCGACGCAGCCCTCAACACGAACAGAGCAGAGCACGCGACGCTCATTGCACGATATGTGCCCGACAAGCTGTAACCTACTACCGGTAATCTATTGCTCGCAATCATGGCTTTCTCGGATGATCGCTTCGGTCTTCTGTTGGTGGGTCGTAGTGACGGACGGAAGTAGGTTCGTCGTCCTGTAGGTGGTGCAGTAATCCCAACCTAGGTTGTCGACATGCCGATGGCGTACGTGGTTACACTGAGTGGATAGAGAGCATTGGCGTGAGGTTTCACTTGTGGAGAAACGTGTAGGTCGTGTAGATTCTACACTTTAAGAAGCACCCAAGGGTATTCGATTGTGGAACTCAGTTCGTCCAGCTATCTTCACAGCGCTGCATGACCGCCAATTGAGCAGCTACAAAGCATACTGCCTTTTGAACGGGGTATACTTTACCTGTCGCGAGACACGCTTACAGGCAAGTGAGCATCAGCAGAAAGACCTCTCTCAGCATTGACACAATGCGCTGCGGGGAAACGAGCTTCGTTCACTTTTTTTTACTCCGAGTTCGCTCACCACAAGCAAGGCGAACTCGAAAAAAACTTGTTCTGGCCAAATAGCGCACGAAAGTCATTCTAATAAGTGGAGAATGCATGCATACCTGGAGGTTGCAGGCGATTGCTGCTGACATGACGGAATCGCAGGCGATGATACTCAGCACCTTACGTGTGTATTATTATAATAGGGAAATAGCAGGCGCACAAATCTTTCCTCAGCTTAGAAATGACCAGGAATTTCGTGAACATTGTACTAGCAAACGTTTTTAACTTTGGGCATTGCACTTATTTTCACAAGGAAACTTTTCCTTTCCTGCATTGCTTGGTCACTCATTCTGTTATTGACTGATGTGCCAGTATGCCAACGGCATAAAGCTTCTTTAATAGACTAGGAACTATTGTCGTCGTCACTAGTCATTGGACCCAAATGTACCCACCCGTTTTGATTGCTAGATTTCCGAAAACCTATATCGATAGTTGGATATAAGGGGTAGATTTGAGCGTAGATTTCGAGTCTGCGGTCAGAATTGGCCAATTCGCAGTCCTTTGTGCTCGAAATAGCGTTTGAAAAAGGCCTCTATAAATCGATTCCTCGGCGGGAAATGGGTTGGCTTTTTTCTTCATAAATACGAGTTTATGATTGGTCGAGACGACAAACCATGTCGAATTTTCAGGGATTTGTACGAGATTTGCAAGGCGAGTTTTCAAAAAAGGTGCATGTTTTATGGCAGCATATCTTGGCAATTGTAGCGAAGTGTCCTTTCCAGCGAGGAGATACTCCCCGTTTCGAGACGCCTTTTTGGACGGCTTGTAGCGCAATAACCGTTATGGATTGACCAATTCTGTTTGCATTTTTGAAATCTACGGTTAACAATACCCCTAGGACACGTCTCACGAAATTGAATTTCGGTCATGTAGATCTGATTATGATTGCCTTCATTTTGGGTCCAATGAACAATGACGAGTACAATAGCAATGTTTGCCAATAAAGGGGGATATTGAAAGCAACAAGCTGCTGGAGGAGTGTTCTAAGACAGCTAGGCCACCTCGCCAGGCAAGACTCAGTACAGCGTACTGTCGCCCTATCGAGGCTCGATTTGAGCAGGTGCGGTCATCCCAAACGTACGACCTTATCATCGTCGCTAGGCATGTGCACGAAAAAGGTTGAGTTTCAATTTTGGGCAAGCAACGGTGTGCGAACGCCTACACGTACAATACATGTATTTCGCGCTTCGTGGTTGTGCTCAAACCGAACACCGCGGCGACCTGCTGCTCAATCCTTTCGATCTGGCACTTCCTTGATTCCATCGGGTCGCACATTGCTTTAGCTTTTCATCCGGCTGTGACCGCAGAGCCCATCTGTCGTTACCAAAGCCACAAACAGCGAAAAGCTTGACAGCAACGCGTACAGACGCATTGACAAACCGCGATGGTGTTGTCACTGAGGATTTTCGATCCAACGCAGCGGCATTTTGGCAGCGCGGCTGTTGACTCACGTCAAATCACAGGAACGCGTAGTCTTGGCCAAATTGACGGCCGAGTTCCGCCTTGGCCCTTCTTGTCTGCAACAAAACGACCACAGAGCAAGGCCGACGGAGTGTGACGGTGCAGACTGCACTGCAGTCGGGGCAATGGTGTCCCTACGCGCGTTACGCCTGCCTGCATGTCCTCTGTCGTGACATTACCAGAGGACAGATGCTGAAAGGGAAACCGGCGCTGGTGGCTAGCAGTATCGCGAGGCAATAAGGAGAGGGGTCATGCACGAGGTACGCAACAGTGTCTTGCCAGCGTTATGCCGCCACAGCTGGAGCTCGTGAAGGACCGTACGAACAGCAGACAGAGGGCAACGACAGTGAGCTCGTTGATGTGGCTATTCGAACGAAAACTTGTCGGCCTGCTTCGTTTTCATTCCCCAATTGGCCTTCTCCAGCCACAGTCCAGCGGCTTCGAGACCAACAAGGAACAATGCGTCTGTATCACGCTCTGCTCGTGACCGCGGTCGCGCTGCTTGCAAGCAATGTCTCCGCTGGCGCAGTCGACTGCGCCATGACCCCCGGTGAGATTGTCGAATCCGCCAGCGGATCTGCCCCCAAGGATTCGTTCGACGGCTTCGACTCGTCCAACGACTCTCCTGTGCAGCAGGGATCTACCACCAGCTCGGACGTCGGTGCGAGCCAGGAGGTGTCATTCCCCAGCGGTTCGTCGCCCAGCGGTTCGTCGCCCAAGGACTCCTTTGACGGCTTCGACTCGTCCAACGACTCTCCGATCCAGCAGGGATCTACCACCAGTTCTGACGTCGGTGCCAGCCAGGGCTCTGCTCCGGAATCCCCGATCCAGCAGGGCTCCGCACCGACGGATGCCTCGTTCATCAGCAGCTACAGCGGCCCCACGCCTGACTTCCCCGACTACGGTGCCAGCCAGGGTTCCACCACGGACGCTCCCGTGAGCCAGGGCTCGGATGTCGGTGCCAGCCAGGGCTCTTCGCCCGACTCACCGATTCAGCAGGGCTCCACCGCTGCGTCTGGCAGCCAGGGATCCCAAACTGATGCCCCTGTGACACAGGATTCCACCACTGCTTCCGGCGTTGATGCTAGCCAGGCCTCAACCTCGACTTCGGCCTCCACTTCGGGCACCGACGACATCAAGCAGGGCATCGTGATTCCTGCTGGTACTGATGCTCCGTCCGCTGACGATGCCTCACAGAAGACCGACGTTGCCGGTGAGTCTGACATCAACTTCCAGACTACGCAGGTGCCGACGACCACCACCCGTGCCCCCACGGTTGTCTCGAGCTCCAGCGCCAGCGGATCCACCTCCAGCTCGACCCCCACCACCTCCAAAAACACCACCACGCCTGCCACCACTTCGCCGCCGACTTCGACCACGTCGGCCGACAACTCGAAGCTGTGCGCTAAGCCGCGCGTGCAAATCACGGAGGTGAGCGTGGGTGCCACCATCGAGGCCAACGAGGACGAGGCCGGTCTCAAGATCCTCGCCATCGCTGCCATCCCCTCGGGCGGATCGCGCGTCGCCTTCCAGAGCGGCGCCAACGTCGTCGTGCAGGAACTCGATGCCAAGGACAAGCTCGTGAGCGGCAGCACCGTCAAGGTCCCGCTCAACGACTTTGCCGACATCTACGCCGACAAGGACGGCTTCGTGATCCTCGGCACGAGAGACGCTGAGGGCGGAGGCACCCTCAACTGCGGTAACCCGAGCAACCTTTGTGGCACTGCTCCGAGCCCGGCCGTGCCTTGCTACGACATGTACATGGTCCGCTACGACGGCACGAAGGAGTCGTGGGCCACCAAGCTGACGTCGTCCAGCGCGTCGCTGCCTCCCTACTCGTCGGGCAAGACTGGCCCCGACGTGTACATGATCTGGTGGTACGCGCACCACGGCCGCATCGCGTTCGACGGCAAGAACTGGGCCGCGTACTTCGGCGCCGCCATCTCGACGTCCGAGGGCGGCTGCATCAACATCCACCAGGGCGACCGCATGAAGGTCGTGGACGCGTCCGGTAAGATCACGGCCGACGAGGACTCGTTCGACTGGGGCTGCTCGCACTCGGCCTACGAGCGCATCACGTACGACAACCGCACGGACAGCTACGCGACCATCTGCAAGACGGACAGCAACAACCGCATCATGCCGCCCAAGGACTGGGACACGACGATCTACCCGGTGGACCTGGCGGCCGCCAACCTGGGCGACATCGTGCCGGACTCGGTCGCGTCAAGCAAGAAGTACTGGGCCACGGTGAGCAACGGCAACGGCGACAACGCCAAGGTGCACCTGATCCACTTCGCCATGAACGCGGCGGCCAGCGAGGACATCACGCTGGGCGGCACGGACGCCAACGAGCGCGCGCCGCATCTTGCGTCCATCGGCAGCGGCGGCATGTTGGCCATGTGGGAGGGCAGCTCGTCGGGCGGTGACCTGGCGGAGGGCGGCGCCCGCACGGTCTACGCGCAGGTTTTGGACGCGTCGACGGGCAAGGCCATCAGCGACAAGGTGACGGTGGACAAGTCTGTGGTGGGCAACCGCTACCAGGCTCTGAAGACGTACCCGGACGGCAGTGTGGCCTACCTGTCCAAGGGCTCGTCGGACACGTCGCTGCAGGTCGTGCGCTTCTACGGTTGCTAAGATCGATGTTCAAAGGTGTAGACATGTGAGTGAGTAGTGAGTTTGATAATGCAAATGCATCACATCAAAAGTTACATGAGCATCGTTATCACTCGCGCGTCACAGTCTGGTCAGCAGCAAGAGCGTTCCATCGTTCCACCACAAGCAAAACCGCATTGACTTCTTTCACAATAGCGTCGGCGGCTTCGTAACGCTCTGCATCTTCCTCGCTCAAGTCCGCTCGAGTCAATGCGTCGGGCTTTGTCCAGAGTGCGTTGACCCAGATCGTCCTCAATCCGGCGCGTTTGGCTCCTTCCACGTCGCACTCGTAGTGGTCGCCGACGTGCACGAGGTGCTGGCGCCTGTACGCGGCCGGGAATTGGGCCACCGCCGCGTCAAAGATCGCTTGGTCGGGCTTGGCAGAGCCCACAAGCTCCGCGGAGATCATAAAGTGCACGTGGTCCTGGAAATACTTGGGCAGGTTGTCCGTCTCACAGTTGCCATTGGTGATGACGCCCAGAATGGGTGAGGCGACGTCCCCCGAGCGCTCGATCTCGAGCTCCAGGCCCTGCAACAGGCTCTCAACTCCGCCGAACAGCTCTGGCTGGCTGCGAGGCACTAGGAAGGCTCGGAACGCGGCGTCCACGAACGCCTCGAGCTTTATTTGGTCCTGGAGATGCAACTTTTGAGCGCCGCAAGCCTCCACGCAGTGGCGGAGTGTGTGTTTGCGGAGGAACGTGTAGTCGTGCGCGCGGTCTGGCAGCGCACGCTGGAACTGGACGAGCAGCGCGTCGAAGGCCGCGGGGGGGAACTTGTCCGCGAGCTGCGGCGTCTCCTGCGCCAGGTACGCGTGGAAGGCGGCGCTGGCCTTGCGGATCACGGTCTTGCCGCACCACAGCGTGTCATCCAGGTCGAAGGTCACGCCGCGCACGGCCACAGCTGCCGGGGAGGAGGAGAGCGTCGCGGGTTCCGTCGCCACCATGTCGTCCTCAGGGTGGTGTGCAGGAAGTCACGCATGGCTATGTGGTGCACACCAATGCTTGGGTAGGTGTCGCATCTTTAGTGAATCCAAGTGTAAAGCCTAATTAGCGCGCTTCATCTAAGCTGACACGCCGTCAAGTGAAGTGGTGCAGCTGCTGTCGTTTCTGTTTTCTGTTGAAATTGTTACTTTTTCAGTTGAAAAACCTGTGAATGCGCAGCAGAGGAGTCCTCGAACCTAACGACACGAATAGTACTGCAAAGGCTGCCGACAGCGCAAATGTTGTACAGTACATGTATTAATACAACTTGTACTATTATAAGTAGGTCTTTTCACGAGACTGGTGTGTATTGGTGTGTGCATCTTCTACCTTTTCCCGTCCTGCGTTGCGGGTTGTCTATCTTGCGAGAATAGCATCAAAGTCGATGTGACTCGCGTAGTGCTCGCCACACGCGTGCACCTTCTGTTCGTCCGTCGGATTGAATTTAGCTGCGGCAAAGCGAGCCAAAGCGGAAGACAACGTTAGATTGCTGCACGTGAGCATGAATTTCGTACAGCAACGACTTACCAGTGAAATGCGTAATCTTCTCCATGGCCTCGAAGGTGGGGGTGGGCACGTAGAGCACGGGAGCTTGCGCGTTCTTGATGATGTTCGTAATGTAGTCCTCCGGTTGGTCATCAGACGGTGAGCCAGTGAGTATGAGCCCGCCCCCATAAGGCCGCTTCATCATGAGCTCGAAGTTCTGCGCGTGTGAGAGGAAGCCCAAGATGATGTCGTTCCGGGACACGTGTGTGACGAACAGCGCGTGCTCGAACTCGGGCGCTGTCAGCTTCGCCAAAAACCGTCGCAGACCAGCGGTCACGAGCGTAGTTTTGTTGTACTGCTGAAAGCGGCTTGAGCGCGCCGCCAGCATCCGGGTGCTGAACAGCCCTTCAAAGTCCAGCATACTCGGGTTCGAGAGCGACGGCAAGTTCGGCACAACTCCAATCAGCGGCACGTCGCCTCCCCAATGCTTCATCGCCTTGGGGAAATATTCTGATACCATGTCCACCCGGTCTCCCCGCACTTTGTTCAGAATAACGCCTCGAATCCTCACGTTGTGCGCCTTGCACATTGAATAATTGAGTGCCAGATCGTCAAACGCCGAGCCCAGTCCGCCATTAGCCACCAGCACCATGTCCACGCCCAACTCGGCAGCTATCCGAGCGTTGTTGCAGTCCACAATAGACCCAACTCCTGTGTGCCCTGTGCCTTCGACCACGGTGAACTGCAAAGGCACCAAACAACAGCCGATTAGCCCACAAACTCAACGTCCGAGCCAGCTCAAGACCTTCTGCACCTCGTTAGCCGCCGTGATGCGCTTGAAACTCGTCCGAATCTTGTCCAATTGGCTCTCCACCGTGATTTCTCCATCCAAGAAGCGCTTGGTGTATCCGGGCATGATCACCACGGGGGACATGTCCGCGTAGTTGCACGTATCGAGCTTAAACACCTCTGCATTCAAAAATATCGTCATATGGTGCAATCATTCCGTTACCTCTCACATACAAAACCAACCGAATCTGCACTGTCACATAACCGCAAATGATCGCAGCACAAACCTTTCGCCACAGCGACATCTTTGTCCACCCGCAAGAAGCCGCCCTCCACAACGACGCTCTCTTGCCCCACGGGCTTGAGGAAGCCAATGCGGTCCAGGCGCAACGTCAGGCCTTCCAGCAAGCCGAGACACGTGCTCGTCTTGCCCACGTGCTGCCGCGTCGCCGCCACGTACACCGCCTTGGGCTGTGCGCGGATGAGCACCGACATCGCCAGCCTCTATAGTGAAGTGAGGTCAAAGACGGCCCAGCTCGCAACTTCAATTACGTGGTGTCTGCCACAAGAATTTTAGTTTATGTGGCAGTAGCGACGATGTGTTAAACCCTAGACACGATTCCGTGGCAACAATACAAATAGCGTAGCCATTCCAAAGTAACCTTAGCTTCAACATCGGGGGTGTATTTACTACCTTTACCGCCTTTGCTTGCTTTTAGCTGACCAAACATCTACATAGTCTATACATTCAAAGGTGTGTATATCGGATTTCGATCTCCGATTCTTAGCAGCCGTAGAAGCGCACGACCTGCAGCGACGTGTCCGACGAGCCCTTGGACAGGTAGGCCAC
>KQ473644.1:1919-48074 GCA_001314425.1 Phytophthora pluvialis | reverse complement strand
TCGATATCAAGCGCGTTGGTCGGGATTAGCTTGGGAGGCAGGAGGTGAATTCAAAAGTGAGGATCGAGTCTTGTGCTGCACTTGTCCCACCGGCAGAGCGATCGCGTCCGCCTTAATCTCTCGAGATTAACACAAGCCTACCGCTCAGCAACCAGAGGAACATGTTACATACGGTACTACAGATTTCGCCCTCACTTCTGACACCGCGTTTAAGTGATAACCTGAGAGTCGCTAATACTATTATTTTATAGAGGGAGGTAGTCCCGCCTTCGAGTTTGACTGCTTCCCAACACCACGGCTTTCATTCAACCGATGGATGCTATCATCGCAGCTTTAAAGCAGTGTTACAGGTGCAAGCAACTGGGAAATATTCTCAGCAAGATGAAGCGCCGCGAGCATATCAGAATGGGTCTACATTACGTAGCACGTAGTCGACCACGAGTGGAAGGTTATACACTGTAGGGAGGAAATCCGGCAATACATGAAGAAGGCACACAACATAAGCATAATATAAACCACTGCTTCCGCCACACCGGTGTTGTATTCAATGGCGTTGACGAGCGCTGTAGCAGCTACGGCCTCCGTAGCCTACGGAGACGACGTGAGCGTAGCCGACATCATTGAGCGTTGCGTCTTAGTTGTACTTATAGAAAGTGATGACCTTCAATAATACATTTGACTTTGAGAATAAGCACAGTGATACCAAGGTCAGAAGTGAGGGCGAAATCTGTAGTACAATGCACGATAAACTTACATACGGACGCTGGCCCATCTTGACTCCGACTCTAGGCAAAGGCTGCATGATTTGGAGGCGCGTCACGGCTCAGCGTGCCTGTAAGAGCGGCTTTGGTCGTCTCCATCCCATGGAGCTGTGCTGTTGACTACAGCTGATACAGGGGACAGAGCCCACTGGCTCAACAAGAGCAGCGCAGACCCAGAAAACTCTATCACCAAGTCTGACAGAAATAATAGCGTTTGCTCTGCTGATGGCAGTCACACTGCGCTTGTAGCTTGAGTACAGTATAGGGTTTCTGGTGCATTATTCCGGTACACATGTCTAAAACGCATCCCAATTTTACCACGCGAACAACACATCTGCCGGTGCATTGGCGAAGAGCTCTTCACCAACACACCGCCAACAGAGTTCTCCTGAAAAAGAGAGTTCGGAGAAATATGCGTCGGAAGTAGGGTACACTGCTGCAGCACAGGGCCTGTGGACTCCACAGTGGAGATGTCAATCAGCTCCGGATCTGCTGCCCGCTCTCACTTCGTCGGGATGCAGAGTCTGCGGTCAAACAACAACGACCCCACGACTCCTCGGCTGAGGCGAAGCCATCGCGCGGGAGGCATACAGTTCAACACGCCGTCGTTTCGGAGATGGACGGATGGATTTAAGTTGGACACTTGATGATCAAGTTGATCCGTTCCGCAGAGATCCGGTTCGTCTACAAAACGCGGCCATCAGATTCGCATTGGCGCGTACCGAGCCGCCACGGCGCAGCTCGTCATCTACCGCCTGGAATCATGCACACCGTGTTGCCGCAATGTAATGGGGCTGCAAATCGTGAAGTGCATCCGATGCTCGCTCGGCGAGCTGCCCAGCCATTTCCAAGCCAAAGCGTCTGTGGATACATGTAGTGTTTCACATGTAAGGCGGCCAATGCAGGCAGCGGCTCGCCGGGCGCAATGCCATAGAGCTACAGCAGGAGGCTTGCTGCTGGGCGACGTTCCCAGCAGCAGCGCCTTCAACGTGCGTTGACGGCACATCTGGAAGATGGACCGTTTGAGAGGCAGTCCACATCGCAAAGCCAGGCAGGAACACGGCAGCATTGTGCGACTCGGACCGAGTCGCACAATGCGTCCGAGTCTCGGACGCTCCGACGCCTGCGCACGACGCCACCTGGCGAGGTCCCCATGTTTCCGCATGCCTATCTGTAGCTTTATCGCTAGCCTCGACGTGATATTAGTTGCCCTGCCGCCAGTAGAAAGTCACTAGTGTAGGTCTCCAGTAGAGACCTACACTTCTGCGATTTATTTCGCGTCGCGCTCTTAGTTGATGATGAGCCCGGCACACAGTGGGACAGTGACGCGCCACGACGCAACTGCTGAACTGAGCCGCACTTAAGGCGCCTGTCCGAAGAATGCAGATCCGATGATCCACAACGCCAGCAGGTTTTCACGCTCCTCGGTCTTCAAGCAGGCTGCAACTTGCAGATCAACAGCATTACCAGATGATGTCTCCGCATCTCGTTTGACGCCCTCTGCAGCAAACGCTCTGCCTCGCCAGGCATTTACTTTCCAATTCGCATCCACCGCTGCACACGTCCGTCCTCGTNCGCAACCATGGCCGGCGGTCAGAAGTTCCTCACGCTGGAGGACCTCAAGATGGCCTTCAACGTCTTCTGCTGCGTCTACGGCGTCGGGACGCTTGGTATGCCCGGAAACTTCTCGCGCGCTGGACCCGCGCTCGCCATCATCGCCATGGCCTTCATGGCCTTCGCCAACGTGTACGCGTCCGTGGCCATCTGCCGCGTGATGCTGCTCGCGCCCAAGTCCGTGCGCACGTACGGCGACCTGGGCGAATGGGCCGCCGGCAAGTGGGGCCACTGGCTCGCCGTCATCTCGCAGATGGCCTCGTGCCTGCTCGTGCCCTGCGTGTTCCTCGTGCTGGGCGGCTCGCTGCTCGACGGCCTCTTCCCGGACGCCTTCAGCCAATCTGTCTGGATCATCATCATGGCGCTCATGTGTCTGCCGGTCTGCCTCATCCCGACGCTCAAGGAGGGAGCAGGCGCCGCCTTCGCCGGCTGCCTCGGCACGATCATCGCCGACGTCATCGGCGTCGCCGTCGTCATGTACGGCATGCGCGGCCACCCGTCCGTGCCGGCGCCCGAGCTCAAGTTCTCGCAGGTGGCGGGCGTGTTCGGCAACCTGTCGCTCGCGTACGGCGCCGGCGTTGTCATCCCGGCCCTGCAGCGCCAGCACAGCGACCCCAAGCGCATGCCGCGCGTGGTGTTCTTCACGATCACGCTCATCTCGATCCTCTTCCTCGTGCTGGCCAGCACGGCCTACTCGGCCGTGGGCTGCCAGATCACCGGCAACCTGCTCTTCTCCATCTACCCGGACGCCGACACGGGCTTGACCACGCTCGGCTTCAAGTCGGACTGGGGCGCCGTCGTGCTCGCCTACCTCTTCATGCAGCTGCACGTGACCATCGCCTTCTCGGTGCTGCTCAACCCGCCCTTTTACCTGGCCGAGCGCGTGCTGCTCGGCATGCACAAGAAGAAGGAGGGCGACATCGAGAACGCCATCAGCTACGCCGACGCCTCCACGCCCGCCAAGGACTCGGTCGCCAACCCGCCCGTGAACGTGTCGGAGCGCCGCTCCAAGATGTCGTACGTGTCGGTGGCCGACGCCGAGAACCCGCACTACGGCGACGAGGACGCCGAGGCCGCCGAGTACCGCGGCGGCAACGCCATCAAGTACGTGCTGCTGCGCGTGGGCATCATCGTGCTGCTGGTGATCCTGTCCATCGTGCTCAAGGACCACTTCTCGGACTTGTCGGACTTCGTGGGCGCCTCGTGCATTTCGCTCAACAGTATCATCCTGCCGATCGTGTTCCTGCTCAAGAAGTGCTGGAGCACCATCCCGATGTACGAGAAGATCCCGGCGCTGGCCGTGGTCGTGGTGTGCTGCATCCTGGGCTGCTACGTGACGTACACGTCAGGCAAGCAGCTGTTCTCGCCCACGGACTCGGACGTCGAGTTCCCGTACTGCGACTCGGAGTTCGAGAACACCGTGTACTACAACTACACCGCCGTGCACGGTGCATAAGCAGCAGTGCTTCTGTGTTAGCTGTAGAGCTTTTGTATGATTCTGAATCATTAGGAGTCGTTGATCACTTCGTCAATAAATACTGTACTTGTCTTCTGCATTTCTTGGACGTACACGTAACTTCTGACGAACGCTTTGGAGAGGTTCAAATCTGAATTGAGCGAGCAGGTTTGCCAAGTGCGTGTCATAGATTACAAGCATTAAAACCTTACTTCAGGCTGCAACCTGCTCTCCTGCTTCGTCGTTGACATAGTACTTTGTGTATCGGCCGTATCCGACCTGGACCCATCGCACCGCCCTCGAGTTCTCAGTCTGTGGGCTTGAGCTGACCGTTGGGGCTTGCACTCCGTTGCACTTGACCCAGCGGCCGTGGCCAACGCAGACCCAGCGAGGCGTCTGCTCCTTCGGCTTGGCTTCGTCAACTCCAGATTCCTGGACAGGCTTATTCTCAAGCTGGTCCACGACGGTGGACTCGCGCTCAATGGGAACTTGCTCGATCTGGGTCTCACATCTTTCCTCCTCCAGCGCAGCAGGCTCCTTCTTCTCGGCCTCCTCCTCGACAATATCTAATTCTTCGACATCGTTCTCTGGAATCGTAGAGCAGTCGGTGGAGACCGTCGGTGCTTCGGACGCTACGTCCTCACTGATAGCTCTGCACCTGCCAGACAGGAACGGGTTGCACTTGTTGAGCAGGCGGTCGGTACTCGCCTTCGGGAAGCCCTTGCCTAAGTGTTCGTCCAGAACGAACGTGGGGGCGGACTCCCAATTGGCGAGCGCCACCACTTGAACTCTTTCAGATGTAGGGGGCGTGTAGAGCGCGGCCTTGTCCGGTTTGATCAGCTTGCACATGTCGTCGAAAGCGATGTGTTCTCCCTTGCCTGTTCCGTTCTTCTTGACCGGAAGACTCGCATCGGCGAACGATTTCCGTCGGGAGTTCTTGGCCATCGCCATGTCCCCCGCCACTCCTTGGCAGAGCAGAGGCTTGGTGGTGTACTTGGCCACGAACTGCCAGATCTTGAGCGCGGCGCCGGTCATCTGGGCGAGCGTTCGCATACGCAGGAATGGGCCGTCGACCTTCATGTCGTCTCTCTTTTAGTTGGCCAAGCCCGTGCGCTTTCTCATCAGTTGTTGCTGGTTCGTGCTGAATTTGACAATGAACTGCAGCAACCTGCAAGAGGACAGTCGAAAAAGCTGCGTGGATCGGCAAAGTGCTGTCAGTGTGACACGCTTAAATGAACTTGGATCGGGCCAGCAAATGTCCTGCCAACTGAGTGTGGTGGCCATGAGTCAATAGTGGCTGCCAACCACAGGGGCCGTTCAAATTTTAGTTTTTTTTTTTCAAGTGTAGCCATCTGTTCGCAACATCGCAGTGATACTGGTACTGCAACGGGTTGCAGTCGTTCTGTATGTATGGGTAAATAAATAATGCAGCACATGGTCTCCATGTCTCTCGGGCCTCTGTCTCAGTCGGTTAGGAACGCCTCAAGGAGCTTGGGCAGCGTCTGGCGCAGACGGCAGTGGCGTTCACGCTGCGCGCGCGACTGCGCAAAGCCCGCCAGGTCGGCGAGGAAGCGTGCGAGGATCGTCTTGCGGTGCTTCTTGGTGGTCCCGACGCGCACGAACCAGAGCGGCTGGGCGGCGTGGAACCTGGCGTACGTCTGGAACTGGCGGCAGTACTGGCACAGGAAGTGCGCGTTGACGCACGAGGCTGCGATCGCCTCGTGCCGCAGTCGCGCGAAGTCGGCGAACCGGCGCCGCACGCACAGGTCCGGGCGACGCTCGGGGGCCCCGTGCTCCGACATTGAAGCGGTGGTTGGGGTCGCCGTGCTCGCCCGAGACACGGAAGACAGCGGCGCCCGGGACTGACCCGGTGGCGGCGACGAGTTGCGCATGGTCGGGATGTTGGAGGCGGTCAGAGAGAGCGCGTAGCTCTCCACCACGTAGAGCGTGGCGCCGTCGCGCGTGCTGGTCTGGGTGTCGACGATGCGGATCTGGTCCAGGTTCGAGAGGAACTCCATGGACGTCGAGGGCTGCGAGCGGGCGCGCGGCGCAGATGACGACGGCGTGAGGCTCACGCCGGCGTGGAGCGCCGGCAGCGGATTCAGCTTGGGCATCGCGCGCGTGGAGCTCAGCAGCGCTTTGTGGCGCGCCCGGTCCGTTGGCGACGTGCACGGCTGCATGGCGATGGCGCTTGGAGCGGGGGAAGGGTCGGTGGTGACGCTGGTCATCGTCTCGCGCTGAGCTCGAAGTGGAAGAATCGGAAGTGAAGCAGAGAACGCAAGCAGCTACGCGAAAGACTCGCCAGTTAAAGCTGAAGACGCCGTGGGTACGGTGCCACTTTTGCCGTGGTGTAAACTAGCTTCCGCCCTTAGGTAATTGACCTTGCTGGCGACGTGAGAGAAGCCCTCGAGCAAGGCCATCAAGAACTAGCTACATACCAGTAGTCGCCGCCGCTACAGGATACATGAAGCGCCATCGCAAGTCCATCGAGGCGATGGAAGCTTCAGCCATCTCTGGCTGCGACGTGTGAGCTCTGCGCTTTGAATGGTGCTGATGGTCCACGATCCGCGGCGAAGTCACCGCTCCCCCTTCTTCAAATCGCCGCCTTCATCGATCTGCGGCACGCTGTCGAAGGTGATCGCATGGAGCGCTGCTTGCCAGCCCCAACAACTCGTTGGCAACAAGCGGTTGATTGCTTGCTGATGCGATCTCGGACGAAATCCTCCGTACCACATCACAAAAGTGTAGGTTGCTGGGGGAGAGATGAAGCCTGCTTGCTCGCTGGACGCTCTCCACGACAAGCTGCGCAAACCGTGCCCTCCACCAAGACTATAATAGCAGTAATAATAGCATGCGCGCAGCGCTGACAGTGGCAGGCTTCGCGTTGCAGCACTCGGAAGTGTGACAAAGGAACGGTCGTTGAAGATGATGGTTACTGGTACCACGCACCGCGACCGTCGCAATCCACGCTCCGTTGGAAATGGCGATTTTCATTCATTGATAATAATACTCTTCGCTGCCGCCGCTGCCTAGTGCATGGCGCCTTGCAGCAGGAACTCGCCCAGCACGCTGGGCACTAGCTGCTGCGTGTGACACTTGCGCTTGCCGGTATTCACCACTCGCCGCTGGCCCATCGCGACGAAGTCGTTGATGAAAGTCTGCAGCACCTGCTTGCGCTTGTGCTCGCCGGCGAACCTCTTGACCAGCCCGCGCGGCTGGGTGGCCGAGAACCGAATGTACTCCACGAACGCAAGGCAGTACTGGCACGAGCACTGCCGCTCCATGCTCACGCAGGACGAGACGCTCCTCCGCAGCTCCTCGAAGTCGCTGAATCGGCGCTCGACCCGGTAGGTCGGACAAGCTGCTGCTGCTGCCATTCGCTCTTCGCTCGAGCTGGGCTTTCTGACGGGCAAGCGCGACGAGGGCAGGCTCAGGAACACCTCCAGCACGAACACCAACCCGTTGTCGACGTCCGAGCGCGTCACGTTGATCTCCACGCGCTCGACGCTCCAGAGGAGCCCCACTGGTAGAGACGCGTTCCAGCGGCGATGCGCCTCGAGCTTGAGCCCCAAGTGCGGCTGCACTCCTTCCGCAGCGATGCTCGACGTCGGTGAGAACGATGCGGGCGTGAGTGGGCCTCCGCTGGGCGAGACGGGGGCCAGCAGCTTCGGGTGCAGCCCTGTGGCCGTCTCGCTTGCTCGGCATGTAGCAGCCATGTTCGTTAATAATTGTGGTGGACTTTGGCACGTCTAGACACGGCAAAATGAAAAGTGACAGCTCCAGTCCAGCGCCGAATGCGATGACTTGAGCACGAACACATTTTCGGGGCCAACCAGTCGGTGGTCACCATATACACTGAGGGCACCATAAACTCAAGCCTGCATAATCCTTACGGGCTGACCTCCATAATCTCCGACACCCCTGGCCTCCACTACCGCCGCGACATGCTCCATTGAGACGCAACCAGCCAAGCCAATTCATATAAATTATAGGTTTATACTTCTGCCGTCCAGCTCACTCCTGCGCTTTCACGTAGCGGCCATAGCCAACGCAAACCCACTTCGCGGGCGTGCTCGAGGAACTCGATGCTCGTCGGAAAAGGGGCTTGGGAGACCTCGAGGCCGCAATTTCCTCGTCGAGCGTGCTCTCGGACAGGTCGCTGCCTGCAAAGCTACAGGAGTCGGACATGTCCGTGGCCGCGTCGGAATTCTCATCGTCGTCCTTGCTGTCACCGCCGTGGGTCTTGGACAGACGGTAGCCCGTGACTGCCTCCAAGTCGGCGAGCGAGACGACCCCCGACGCGACCACCGAGAGCGCGGCCTCATGCATGATCGAGGCCTCGTGGAGGTCGAGCGCCTCTTCTCCTGATGTGGGGCTTACGACGTCGATCTCACTGCCGAACACGATGTCGGAGTGGCTCACAGCGCCTTGGGCCTGTCGACGCAGCTTGCGAGCGCGCTTGACCGCGAGTTTCCAGAGCGTGGCGACCAGCCGAGCAGTCCACAACGCGGTGGCCGACTTTGGAGGCGACAGCGACGGCATCTTGGTCGGGGTCGATGGTCGAGAGGCTTGCATGGCAGAAAAGAGTGAGCGCTGCGCGTCGTTTTCAAAAGTGAGCTCGCTCCCAAACGAGAGACTCGACTCGGACCGTCGCACGCATGGATGCCAAGGATGCCTGTCAGACTGCACCTCTAAAGGGTGCAGGGCTTGCTGCAGCTGTCGTCGAAGGCGAGCTAATCCCTGCCATCAATGATGATAAGGGCCTTGCAACCCTCCCTAACGCAGTAGCCGCGACGGATTGCTATCGCTATCAATCGGTCAGCCATTTTTTAAGCAGCCACGCGCTTCGGACGCATCGAGTATGAGAGTGAATTTGGCGGTGGGGCCAGCGCGAGTTCAGACAAATGATAGGAGTCCCGACGCTGTCAAACTTGTCTGGGCCTGTCGCGAGCGAATCTCTTCCACCCTCGTTTCCCATCGAGATCATTTACAGACTAAATGAGCCCTGCAGTGGTACCGACGAGTCATAGCAGCCGCAAGCTTTGCCATGTCTCCCGCGTGCGTCTGTGCCTCGAGGACAAGGCACTTGATGCGGTGGAGATCATTTTTACCTTCGGCCACTTCAACTTGGAGTGATGGTTCAACTCATTTTCATAGCCTTTTTTCTATTGTTCACCGTTTATCGTTGCATCTTTGCTATAGTAATAAGTAGTTTGTTAGCTGTAAAGCGAGTCGAGCAGCGCCTGGTACTTGCGGTCCACGGTGCGGCGGCACACATCACCCGAGTCGGGATCCAGCTCGCCGGACTCGACGGAGAAGTCGGCGGCCATGAGGATCCACTTGCGCACGCGATAGCCGGAGATGGAGCAGACCTGGGGAAGCTCCTCCAACACCGAGTCAAAGTGCACTGCCCACTGCTGGCAGCGAATCGCCTCTCCAACGGTGGTTGCAGCGCTACCAATGGAGTGGCCAACCTTGAGCGCGTCCTCGTCGAGTTGTACCTTCCCTGCGTGCTTGTTGCCGGCTGCGGTTCGAGAGGTGACCGAGCACGTCTTGAGGAAGAAGAGCGCGCTGAGGAAGGTGCGGCCGTCGCCCACTAGTACGGCGCGGTCGAGTTCCGGCATCAGCTCCATCATCGCAAACTCAAACGGCTGAATGGGGACCCAGTCACCCGTCGAGAGCACGAGGAAGTCTCTCGGGTCGCTGATCTTGAGGAACCCAGTAGGGGTCAGGAAGCCACGCTGCCACAGACGCAGCCACCCATCCGAGTCGCATGTCGACGTGTATTGATCACTGTCGTCGTCGCCATCGAGCTCAGGGCTTGGACTGTTGTTGCCGCTGCACGAAGCATACCGATAACCCATGAACACATTGCGCCCGCGCAAAACCGTTTCCTGGGAGCGCTCGTCACAGCGGACAGTGGTGCCTGGCAGAGCCCGACCAGAGCTCCCAAACTCCCAGGCGTGCGGGAAATTAATCGCCGCGAAGCCACAGGTCTCTGCGGTGCCAAAGAGCTGGTAGATTGGCGTGTCAACTGTCTTGAAGAGCCGCTCCAGCTCGAAGTCGAGTGGTGCCAGCATTGAGTAGCACGCGGTACAGCTTTCGAGTCCGACCTTCTTCTTGATGCTGTTGAGCACAAGCGTCTTGGCTAGCATGTAGCCTAGACTCCGGTGCTTGGCTCCTTTGTCTCTGGCGAAGAGCAGTTTCTGCGAGTTGTTGGTAGCGCGTGTCTTAGCCCAGCGGTAGATAGCAGCATTCACGTCACCCTTGGCACGATACACTTGCTGGCTGAAGCGAGCCCACGTAGCAGGCGCTGCGAAAAAGACAGTCGGCTTGTGTTCTGTGACTACGCGCACAAGGGGTTGCTTGTACGTTGGTGCGCAAACCACTGACAGCCCTGCAATGAGTGGCACGTAGAACTCGAGCACTTGGGACGCTACGTGGTGCAGCGGCAGGTATCCGACAAGGCGATCACGATTAACGAGACCAAAGCTGCGCACCAAGGCAGCAGCCGTGAACAAAACGTTGTCGTGCGAAAGCTCCGCCGCTCGAATTCGTCCCAGGGCGTCGTAGTCGAAGTCCAACAAGCAGCACTGGCCTGGCATCACGCGCGACGCGAGTGACTCAACCGACGGCGTCATAGCGGCCTCGTCGGTCGCGAGTGCGCTGATCGCAAAAAGATCCTGGGCGCCAAGAACGTTGATGCTGGCGCGCAGGTCCGCGACCGCCTGCTCCATCGCAGCTACATCGCCAAGAATTATTACAGCGCGAATGGCTGGCTGCTCGTCCAGAGCCTCTAGTGCGTCTCGGAAATTGTCCTCCAACGAGTCGACAATCACAAGTGTCGCTCTGGCAGCAGGAAAAATGTCGTCACGGAGTTCGCGCGCGCTCCACGAGCTGCGGATGTGCGCCACCACGCCACCTAGCGACACCGCCGCAAGGTTCAGCGCCTGCAGCAGCGGACACGCTTGCGCACTGATCACGACGCCTTCTCCCGCGCAGAAGCCCAATTGCAAGAGTGTCCTCGCCACGCAGCGAACGCGTACGGCATGCTGCGCCCATGAGCAGGTCACGTCCACCGGCGCCGCCGCTAAAGTGGGGACTCCATGGCGCGTCCGCTCAAACACTTGCTGGCGCCCGCTGAGCGCCGGCTCATCTGCAAATCTGCCCACGGTCTTCACGAACGTGCTCCACGCGGTGGCGGGCGTGGTCGTCACAAGCGCCGCGATGGTCGTGGCGTCTTCTCCCGCTTCGTGCGTCACACTGAGCGCGCGGCTCCAGGCGCGCACCCTGCTGCCTCGACTATTGGCACTGCTCCATCGGCCTCTCCTGCCCACCAAGGACGGGTCGCTCTCGATGCTCCCCCTCGAGTACATGTAGCCATACTTGGACAAGCTGTCGCGGCTCATCCGTTCGACGGTAGAGGGCGTGGACTCGATCTGGAGCTCGCCGAACGGGCGCGCGGGCGGGTGCGCGTGGTGCAGCATGGACGCGGCCTTCTTCTTGTCCTCGGGCTCTTCCTGGTTGTCCCTGTGGCGGTGCAGGGAGAACCGGCGGCGTCTGCGTCGGCCGGGCTGGGACACGTCGCTGGGCTTGGGAGTCCAGACGTCGCCGGAGCTTGAGGACGGGCGGCCGCTGCTGGAACTGGAAGGCGCCTGCACCACCGTCGCCGTGAAGGAAATCATGTCCGAAGTCACGCGGCGCGGGCGGGTGGGGCTTCCAGCTGCGGTCGTGTCGCTGCCGTTACTAACCATTCTGCGGCGCGCGCCCTGGGCGCTGGACGCGCGTTCGGGGGCGTTTTCAGTGAGGCTGGCGCACGTAGCGCCCGCGTCGGCGGCGCGGGCTGGCGCGCCGCTGGAAGCGTCTGGACGGCATCGCGGGGACGACGCCGAGCACCCGGCGGCCATGTGAGCCCGGGCCGGGAATAAATAGACTGATCTGTAGTAAGAACGGCGATCTTGGATTGGCCATTCACGTCTCTGCCGCTGATCCCGTGTCCCAGGGACAGCTGGTGCAAATAGTGACATGGTCAACAAAGGGTCTTACCCGGTCGGTACATGTACATGTGCTTGACCTTTTGTCGCCTTCCCTCACAACGGGGCGCGGGCGATCCTGGCTATGGAGGACGCGAGCCAACTATTGCCATCTTGTGCCGACGTCGTCGTGGTGAAGGAGTCAACTGTGAACCCACGCTGCAGACGAGGACTGCGCTCGAGGACAGGCACGCAGGCTTGGACTTCTGCGCGACGGCACTACACAAGGACAACGCGATCAGCAAGAGCAAGACCGACCTGTATTTTAGCTGGCGTCATGGGCCTTGGCGCTCGGGACTGGAGCTCCGCTTTCAGCTCTGGCGGATGTGGATGCCCGTCTCGAGCCTCCGGTTGCTGTGGTGGCGCGGCGGCGGCGTCGGGTCCGCGTGCTCCAGCCCCAGGTTGCCTAAACCTTCGAAGTCCGCGCCGCAGAGCTCCGTGAGCCGCGACATGGGGAACGCGTCCAGCGCCTCCGCGTCCATCTCTTCGTACACGGCCTGCAGCGTCGACGCCTTCAGGTCCTTCACCAGCGCGAAGTTCCACTGCGCGAACACGTCCGAGGAGATGCCCATGCTGCACAACACGCACACAATCCAGTGGTTAGTCGCGCCACGACAGCAGTACAGACAGCAACAACAACAAAAACGAAGCTAGCGGGGGGGCTCTTACCGTTGACGTACACGCTCCTTGACGTCGCCGACGGTGTCGCGCTCACTGAAGCGCACGATGCATGGTACGCCGTGAGGGTGGATCCACTTCTGCGAGTTGTTCTGAAAGTTGAAATGCACCACGCCCTTGTAGAACCACAGCGGACGCTCGTCGTCGTCAGACATCGCGTCCTTCTCGTCGATTGGCGAGGCGTCGTCCGCTGCCAGCTCCTCTGAAGAGCCTGGCGACGGGTCCTCGGTTTTGAGCTGCATCTCGCTACCAGCGACTGCGGGCTTGGACGCTTCCTTCTCCTTCTTCACTGTGGCCTCGTCGCTTAGCAATTCGTACGCTGGAATCTGCTCTACTAAAATCTCAGGCGCATTGGGATCCGATACGTTGGCAGTTCCCCAGTAGCGCGACAATGCCGCGTCCTCCTTGATCACACGCCGGATCATCGTCCCATGCTGTACAACCTCGCAGGCGCGCAACGGAGTCTCCTCCGGCAGCCCAAAACCATCCCGAATAAGACTAAGCAGGTCGCGGATTTTGTGTGTGGGCACCACGAGCACTTCAATGTGGCGATGCGGCGCAACCGGCGACGGTGATGCAGCCTGCTCAGTAGCGAAGCAAGCGTCGTAAATGCTGAGATGGACGAGTAGCTCCTTTTTAGCCTCGATCTCCGTAATCGGATGATCGAGCAGTTCGTAGTACAAAATGTGGGTACGCTCCAGGTACTCCGTGAGAAACTCCTCCAGCGTAGTTTGGTCGTCCCCAGCGTAGCGCGAGTGACGTAGTGGCGACTTCATAGGCAAACTGTTCAGAGGTGAGTGCTGGTACAACCGTACAAACAGTCGCTTCGGGCCAACGAGACCTAAGTGCCCCGCCACCGCGTCGATCACATCGCCGTACACGTTGCTGAGCAGAAGCGGAAGCGTAAACGAGTCTTCCTCCGAGTGCCCGTAGCGGTGGAAGGTAACCTCCACGCGGTCCAGCAAGTATTGGAAGTAGGATATCACATCCGGATACCTTTCCACTAACCGTCTCGGACGCTGATGAAGCTTTCTCATCGAAATTTGCTCTGTTCCAGCTGACCCGTGGCTATGAGGGCCCCGGCTGCCGTTTGCGCTCGAACTCGCATGTGAAGTGTCGTCCATAGGTTTCTCATCGATGCCTGGAGAGATGACAGCCTTCACTTCTTCGCCATCCGGGCCGATGTATGTCGTCTCAGCGGCATCCGGGTCATCTTCCACGCCTAGCTCCGGCTTGAGTACAATACCGTTTGCCCGTTCCCCGTCTTCAGCAAACTGGAAGCAAATGATGTCGCCGTTCTGAATTTCAGACCGCGTGAGGGTTGCCTCGATACCAATCTCCGACACAGACGAAGGCTGAATCTCCTCATACAACACCAATTCTGTCGTGTAGGGGATCGACAGCCCCTCGTGCAAACATTTCGCGAGCTCTGCGCCAGTTATCCGCGAATCCACAACGATGTTTCCCACGTACTCCAGCCGGTCGCCAAGTTTTTTCTTCAGGTCATAGAGCTTGATGAACAACAAGATTTCGTGACTCTGTAGTGGCGGTGCGTGATCTACTGCAACGCTCTCGCTAGCCTCGGCAAACGCAGCAGAAGCATCTTCATCCTCCTCTCCCATCTCCTGGCTCGGTTTGGTCTCCTCCGCGATATCGGTAGCCTCTTCTATCGTTGGAGGCGAAAATTCGTCCAAGAAATGCCGGTGGATGATTGCCTTATCCGTCTTTCCTATTCCATGTGCATGGATAGATGGTGACGATGGCGATGCTGAGGGTGAAGCTGTAGGTTGCGACGAAGATTCTGATGGAGCATCCAGGATCTGGAGATATAATTTAACAGGCGCTTTAGGTGAGGCGTCATCCTCGATCAGCGATTCCACACGGCAACCATAAACGTCAGGGCCAAGCGGTTGATCAGGTCGAGTTGTGCGATTTTCACGCGTGATGACTTTCCACAAACGCTGCCGTGACATGGGGATGCCGGTCTCTTTATACAGGCGGCGATAAAGCTGCCGAACGGATGCAGCGCGCTTAATGCGGACACGCACCGTGCTCGAGTTATTGAACCCGGAGAAGTCCGTTATCTTCGTGATCCGTTTGAGTTTCGCAACGCTGGTGTCCGAAGCGATGCGAAGGTTCATGTACAAATGTTCAGTCTGTTGGGCTTTCTTGCGCCGTGCGACTGCCTTCTCCTCTTCATGGAAACGAGTAACCAGCTCTTCCGGGATCGGCAGCGGGTCGCATTGCCACCTGGGAAGCTCAGATTGAGCTGCTGTTGTGTCGGTAGAACTGCTATTCCCGGTTTCCCCTTCAGCCATCGAAATATCTTCTGAAGCAGAAGATGCCACTGGAGTGATTTCGGCATCCACACTTGCACTCGCTGCCTCGTCCTGAATTGCACCGATGTCGTTCTCGCCGTCGCGCACGTATACAAGCATGTACGCGCTCGAAAAAATCCTGCCAAGTGGGAGCATCAGGCTGTTTGACGTGGAGTTGAGTGGATGGCTGCCACTGTCGTTGCTTTGGCTGTAATCGTACACTTCCTCCGCTGCATGACCGCCATCTGCACCTGGCACTCCTTCGGTATCCACCGACCTGAACTCGAGACCATCCATACTATTCGGCTCGTTACTATTTCCACCATTACGATCCGGTGAACAGAAGAGTGATGATGAATAGAGTGGCGATGGAGGCTCCGTGGGGCCATCTTGCGGTGTTGCTGGAGTGCCTGCTGAGCCAAAATTGCCCTCGACCGCTACCTGTTCGTCTACGTGCGTGATATGGTCGTCATCGAACCTGAACCAGTCCGTGCTTGTAGCAATATGCTTCCCGGGCCGAATAAATACGTAGTAGTGACCGCCGTGAACACCACCGCTGTGCACCAGCACGCTATGCAGATGATAAATATACCGTGAAGCCTTCTCCTTGCTATCTTCAGCTTTCTCCGTGTCGCCGTTGGAGATGAACTCGTCTAGCACGAGCGTCTTCGGGAATTCGAAGCGATCGTGAATTTTGACCATGCCGTCACGCATCGGGTCGTATTCGAAGCGCTTCAGCTGGATGTTAAGAACGGGCGGGAACGTGAGAAACTTGATGCCCTTCTTGGCATCCTGCTTCCCATGTCCTTCCGCTTCGTACTGATTGTCTCCATCTAGCATTTCCACCTCCACGTATTTGCGGAAAGACTGCATCAAGTCCTTGCAGCCTTTCACATCTAGTTGCAAGTCGTAGAAGCTCTCGTCACGGAAAGACTGAAAGTCCACATTCACGCACTGTACAAAAGACCGCACCTTGCCCTCGAAAAGCTTCTGAATTGCCGAGTCCATTCTTGTGCGCTTCATCTTTTCCTCTAACCGATCGCACAGAATTCGGTACAGCTCCTGCACATCATGCTGCATGAACGAGTCAATGGCACTCCAGCCAAACGAGCGTGTCAACTCCTTCGTGGACACCGCCTTCCGCTGTCTCTGCAACCTGTAAAACACGCGCTGCAGCGCCAAAGACACCGAGTCATTGGTATCTTCCTGGACCGTCGGCGTTTCGTACACCACCTGTCGAAACGCGCGCAAGTGGAACAGCGTCTGCAGCAGCGAGTTCAAGTAGCACGTGGCTCCCTGGTTCTTCAAGCCCACCATCCCCGTCTCCTCCTTCGAGTCGTACGACAACAAGTGCTGCGTCGTCTCTAACGTCGACTGCGCCAAGTCCGCGTCCTGGCTAGCAGAGATCGTCGAGTGCAGTGGCTCCTCCACCACCATCTCACCCGCCTCCGCGGCTGCAATATCCCCCACAAAGCTCAGCCGGACCTCAATCTCCACTTTGCCCTGCTCGTCCAGGAACTTATTGCTCGGGTTGAGCAGCTCGCTCCTCTGAATGAACTGACTCATGCCAAACTCCGCGCTCTCCTTGGAAAACTCGTGCACGCTCGTGCACTTTACGAGCGGCTCCTGTCCTCCCTGATTGACGAGCACGATGGTCAGTTCTGCCAGTCTGGGGGGCTGCAGCTCCTGCTCGACGACGAGCTCCACGAACACGCCGACGAAAGTCGGGTCTGTGGGGCTTCTAGGGTGCCAAACGAGCCGCCAAGAGGCGTCCCGAGCGTCTTTTGTCACGGCCGTCACGGCCCGTGCATTGCCCAGGCCTAGAACCTGGAACCGGGCGTGGAAAAGGAGCATTGGCACCTCCGCGTCCGCGCTTTTAACGGGCGGAGCGGCGCCTGAAGCCGCCTGGGCCTCGATGGCGACGCCGATTGGGGACGGAGGGCGCGGCGCCTCCACGTCCATGGGCTCCGCATCGGCGTCGGTCCGCGTGTTGAGCTTCTTGCGGCGCTGGGCCTCGGGCGGCGAGTCGCCCACCGGACTGCGACGCTTCTCCACCATGACGACAACTGACTTGGCCGCACTATTGACGAGTGAGCGAGCGCGGGTGGTTGGAAGATAATGGGCCGTTTTCGACCAATCGAAGCGTCCCGATTTAGATGAGCTTCTGGAAATGAATATATAGAATGATGAAGGAAGTAGCTTCAACTTGGTGGGGGTACAGCACTGCTTCCCACAACGTTCGGCGTCAGCGATTGCCGTGTTCACAGCAGAGCTCATACACGCAACTTTCCGCAGCCTAGAAGTAAAGGAGCTCGCCACCGGCGTGCCTGCATACCGACATCACGGGTGATAAGCCCTTTGAGAGCTGCGTTTACGACGGAAAAGTGCGTCACTTGAGATGGCAGCCGGGTCGCTCTCCCAGGTGGGCGAGGATGTCAAGTTCTGGAGCTGAAGCCCGAGACCGACGCAGCTCCGGGTTCATCGAGGTGGACGATCTGCGCGACGTGCTGTCCAAGTTCGGCTTCCGCTTGACGCGCTTCCGCTTCAACAGCGTCGTGAAGCTGCTGTTCGAGCTCGAAGACGCGACGGTCGCGTACGCGCACGTGGTGCGTCTGGTGCTCATGGTCCAGAACGAGAACCTCTTCGAGTCCATGTCCGTCTGTCAGCAGTAGCAGCCGCACCCGATGCTGCGGCCGAGTGTGATGATGTACGACGATCTGGGCCAGTCCAGCATGCGCTCGCTGTCCAACTACAACCTCTTCAGCTCGACGCGGCAGGTTCCGGTGCTAGCGCCGCCCAGCATGGACGAGCCCAGTTCGTCGGACTTCGTGAGCGTCGCCATGGGGAGCGCCGTCTTCCAGCAGATCCCGCACCGCGGCGCTCACTCGCACGCGCTGCACGACATGTTCAACTTGCAGCGCCTGTCAGATTCCCCCCCCCGTGTTTAGTCCGAGATCATGCTGCTTAGGTCGACGGCAAGAGCGGAAAAATACACATACTGTATCGATAATGTCAACCGTGACGAAATTGTTTTGTTGAAACCGGACTGCATTACAATCGGCTTCGGGAACTTGCTGCACTCCGTAGTAGTTGAAGTGCGACTTGCCATTGCTATCCATCGATGGGTGAATCATTTATTGTACGTGTCTCGCTTGTAGGAAGTGCCAACGACGCTGTCTACCAAGTACATGTCATTCTCAGTCCTGCCAAAGAGATCAATCACCTAAACTTTGTCATACGCGTGCACTCGCTGCAGTACATGTACACGTGTTCACGATATGTTGGTGTTATCGGGCTGGTAGGTACAGATCGCAAAGCTCGAAAACGATCCCAAGAACAGAACTTACAGTCTTACATCCCTAAACGCTGCTCCGAGCACTGTAGGCCACGAGTCGATCTATGGACCGTTACACAGTCGAGCACAACAGCCGTAGATGTAGCTGAGGCTGGTACAGCTACTGTAGTTTACTTTTGGGGAGTGTCTTGTGTATATGAGGACGAGATCGCTGCACAAATGGGTCGAGCGCCTAGTTTTTCAGTCTGAAATGGTCGTTTTATGCAGCATAGGCAACGATTCGCGACCATCACTAGCATGCATAAATTCCGCCGGCACGCGGCACCGGGACAAATAGCTTCCGCGCGACGCGTGTGCTGGCGCCGAGCGACCGCTGCGCGTCTGTAGAGCAACACCACGTAGCCAACACGCCCAGCTGACGTTATGCCGCGTTTGAGGCTCGTCAAGCTGCTGCAGTATGCGCTATCAGCAGCTGTCTCCGACAGGCAAGGTTACAGGATAAACCTGTATATTCGTATACAGAGGAGCAGCGCGTGGCAAACTGTCCCACGACGGCCACGTCGAACGCAGCAGCGATAATGCCAATACTGAAGCCGCAGTAGCGACGTCGTTGCCTTGTAATGACTGGGCGCACTGCAGTTAGCTTGGTGTCAACGCCGCCAAGACCGTCGAAGTGTCCGATCCGGTCGAGGCTCTTGCAGCTTCTCTGCTGTCCTAGCATCTGACCCTACCGCACGATAAAAATACCCATCCTCGCATACTATCTCACACTCCGTAACTACTAACCGGTTTTGGTACGACGGATCTGATAACTATACTTGAATTTATATTGGACGACAAGGACAAGCGCCTCACCCAACGCCCAAACTGTGTGCCTCTAATTCGCACTACCTGACGTAAAGACCGGTTAGAACCCGGTGCACTCCTTGCTTCTGCGCCGTCTTGACCCAGTATTTTTGCACTCGCGCATTCGCCGTCCAGGACGAAGAAGACGCCGCCCGTGTGGCTGCCAGCCCCTTGCCAGCCTACTGCAAGTCGCTGCACGATGGACTGGGACCCGAAGAACACCGACACCGATGGCTACATCTGCCCGCCGTGCCCCGTGTTCTACCCCACGGCCGAGGAGTTCGCGCACCCGCTGAAATATATTTCCAGGTGCGGTAATTTATTAACAGTCCGCCGCCACCTCCTCTCGGGCGCCTCGACCGGCCGCAAGAGCGTGAATCGCTGCAGTTCTAGCAGCTCCGGAGGCTCTGGAGCTTTTGCAGCGGCTCGGTCTGGCCAAAATGTGGAGACTTTGATGCCAACCGACGCGACGTCACTGCGACCTGTCTGAGGTCGAGAAGAGGTGGTCGACGAGGCTCCAGACGCTCCAAGCTGCACTCGAGGGCTCTTGGTCTTGTTGCTGCGGCTCTGTGGCCAATGACCGGAGTCTGGAAGGTCTCAGGCTTTGTGTGCTGACGTGTTTGTGGTTGTTGTTGTTCTCGTCTCCTGTGCTGTGTGCAGCGTCCGCCACATCGGCATGCAGGCTGGCATCTGCAAAATTGTGCCGCCGACAGGCTGGCGCCCGCCGTTTACCATCAACGAAAAGACCTTCCGCTTCAGGACGCGCGTGCAGCAGCTCAACTGCATTGAAGGCCACTCGCGCGCTGAAGGCCAGTTCGTGGAGGCGCTCAGGCTCTTCTTGTACCAGCGCTGCCAGCCCATGAAGGAGCTGCCGCGCGCGGACGGACAGCTAGTCAATCTGCACTTGCTGTACAAGACGGTGGTCTCGCTCGGAGGCTTTGAAGCAGTTTGTGCGCGTGACAGGTGGGAGCAGGTCGTTCGCCGTGTAGGTCGCACGGAGGCGGCGAGCGAGCCGTCGGAGCAGCTCTGCAGCATCTATAAGGCACACTACGAGGCTACGCTGCTTGCCTATGAGAAGGAGCAGAGAGCTAAGAGCACCAGCAAGAGCAGTAGCGACACAGCAGAGACCAAGGTGAAGGTGAAGCTCGAAGAAGTGCAAGCCACGCCTTCCGGAGCAAGCGCCGCAGGTGATACCAAGGCTACTCCGTCTTCGAAACCTCGGACTCTCAGCGGGAGGAAGCGCCCTGCCTCCGCTAGTCGAGAGGAGGAGGAAGCAGAGGACGATGGCGTGCGCGTGAAGCGCACACTGTTTTCAGATGGCGAGCACACCAGCAGCGAAGAGAATGATGCCCACCCGCCCACGTCTCCAACGACTGGGAAGCAACAGGAGGACCAGAAGCGAAAGGTTATTAGGCTGCGCGACCTCGCGCCGGAGGCCCTGAAGCCCTCAGAAACCCGCAAGGTGCGACTTGGCGCTCCCAAGATTCATGCTGGGCAAAAATTCTACCTTTTCTTCCCAGATGCAGGAGCTGTACTAGCTGAGGTGAAGCGAGTCTTTGGTGGCAAGAAGCCTCACGTTGCTGTGCGGTACTTGGAGGATGGGTCCAACGACGATATCGAGATGTCCACGATGGAGATTCTTATCGCCAATGGCTGGGACGGAAACGCCGCTGAGCTCGCGTACAACAGCGAGATCTGTCAAGTTTGTCTACGTGGTGACTGCTGGGACAGGATGCTGCTGTGTGACGGCTGTAACAGTGGACAGCACATTTTCTGCTTGGACAAACCACTGGGTGAAGTGCCTTCTGGGGACTGGTACTGCAAGGAATGCGTGGACGACGCCATGGACCCGGATAAACACAAGGACAATCCCAAGTTTGGCTTTGATATGGGTGCAGAGATCAGCATGGTAGACTACAAGGAACGCGCTGATGCTTGGAAGCGGGACTACTTCTCGTTGGCATCGGATGTAAACCCGGATGAAGCGATCAGCGACCGTGTTTTAGAGAGCGAGTACTGGCGCCTGCTGAGTATTCCCATGCACGAGCAGCGACTTGAAGTGCAATACGGCAGCGACGTGGACACCGGTGCCAACGGCAGTGCATTTCCCCGCCTTGACCTCTCCATGAAGAGCTTGCGCACGGTGACGAAGCGGTGGAAAAACCTGACCACGAAGGCAAAAAGTGACCACGTGCGTCAGCTCAGCGAGTTTTTCTCGCACGGACTCCGCGAGGGACTGGCAGCAGAAGCCGGAGGGGAGAATGACAAGACTGATGCGGCGCAGTCGCTGGAGGAGTTGCTGCAGCGCTATGCTCACGATGACTGGAACTTGAACAACATGCCCAAACTGCCTGGCTCGGTTCTTCAGTACTTGGACGAAGACATTAAAGGCATTATGGTCCCGTGGTTGTATGCTGGAATGTGCTTTTCCACTTTTTGTTGGCACGTGGAGGACCACAATTTCTACAGCACGAGCTATTTGCACTGCGGTGCACCGAAGACCTGGTATGGCATTCCCTGCGCCAGCGCGGAGCATTTCGAACGCACGATGAAGGAGCTCACGCCCGAGCTCTTCGGTAGCCAGCCAGACTTACACATGCAATTGGTCACGATGTTCTCGCCGAAAACTCTGCGAGAGCACGGCGTGCCAGTCTACCGCGCCACGCACCGGCCAAACGAGTTCATCGTTACTTTTCCGTCGGCTTACCACGCGGGTTTCAACAACGGCTTCAACTGTGCCGAAGCTGTGAACTTCGCCACGTTGGACTGGCTGCCGTGGGGCGCCAAGTCCCTGCGGAAGTATCGCGAGTTCCGCAAGCTGCCTGTATTCTGCCATGAAGCACTTGTCTGCACTCTGGCAGAAACCCTCGTGGATGGCAGTAGCTTTGATTTTGAGCACACGACGTCGTCCTTGCTTCCAGCAGTTGAGCAGCTACTGCAGGACTATCGCGAGTTTCAGCGACGCGTTGACGACGAGAGCAACGAGATGCGTGTTGTCAAGCGCGAACTCATGGCTGACTACGAGAAGCATGGGGCAATTGTTGCGGTTGATCCTGAAGCCTCGTCGACTTCTTCAATGCGACGTAGTATGGTTGCTCGAGCTTGCACCAAACCTTCTAAGACGGGCAGTACCGATGCGATGCGAGGCAGCAGGGGTGCTAAGATGAAGATGAAGGTAGAAGCGTCGGAGACTTCCATGCGGCCTACAAGGATGGTACTATGGGCAGGTCGGTCTGGCAAAAACGAGGGTCTGCGTTGTGTGACGTGCAAGCAGTACTGCTATCTTCAGGCTGTGGTCTGCACTAGATGCCGCCCGCCGCACGGGAGTAGCGGAGGCCCCACTGTCGGTTGCTTGGAACACTATCCGACAATGTGTAAGTGCAGGGATCCGGACAACTTCCTGTACCTGTACCGCTACGAAGCTACGCGTCTCGAAGACATGATCGATAGTTTGCGGAGGCGGCTGGATGGTGTCCAGGACTGGAACACGGAGTGTGACGCTGCGATTCAGTCTACCAACGGACTGGCCAACCAGTCTCGTGCAGCCAAGCTAACAATGCTCGACTTGAAGCGGCTCCTATCACGCGGCAAAAGCTGCGGTGGTGCAGATCCCATCCGCTTGGATTCATTAGAGTTCGCGATTTCTAGAGCGGAAAACTGGAACGCTCGTGCTGAACAACTGCTGAGTGCACTCCAACAGGAACAGCGTACTCACCAGAGCCTTGTTGAGTTCGAGTCTGTGCTGGCGGATGCTGATAATTTGCTCGTTGAGCCAGCAGCATTTAGGAAGTTGCGTGGAGTGGTGGGCGAATGGCGTGCAGTTCGGGATGAAGCTACTCAGTTGCTGAACACCGTCCAGGGAATTGTCAACGATGAGGTCAGGAACAAAGCTCGACCCAGGACTTCATCGACAGATACGTCGTCTGTTGTTCAGTCGATGGGCGCTCCCAACTTGTTGCTGCATGGCAATGTGCAGTTCGGTCACCTCTGTACGACAATCGCCAATGTGAGTGAACGACTGCGTGAGAAAAGGGAGAGCAGTGCAGACGGCAGCTTTGTCGGCCAACTCGCGCGTGGCCAATGGTACCTGGAAGTGCTTTGCAAGGTGAATGTTCTAGCTGCGACTATTGTGGACAGGACTCAAGGAAGCACTGTCATGGGCACACCGACGCAAGGACAAGTGGAACGTGTGCTAGGCGAAGTAAGCGAATTGCAGTTATCGAACCCACGCTCGATCGCGAACGCTGAGGCGTTGCGGAAGCTGCTAGCAGGCACCGAAGCCGAGGCAGCGGAGGTGGAGGGAGCGCTACGTGACTGCTCGAAGAGTACAGAGGAGCTGGAGGTCCTGCTTCGGCGAGCGGCATCGTTGCCCATTCCTCCAGCAAATACACAGGCGCTCAAGGACCGCCTCGAGAAATGCCGGCTGTGGGAGCGTCGGGCGCAGCGAATCTTGGATGTCGTCGCTGGGTCTGGTGGTTCCTCAAGATACAAGTCGATGGTCGAGCGGCCGTCACTGGACGAGGTCGAGAGGTTCTACGCCCAAGCTGATGCGCATTTCGTGTCTAGCTCGTCGCTGCTGTATCGGCAAGTGCACTCGCGCTCGCAAGACTGCCGTCGATGGTACGACGCTGTCCACGCATTGTTCTTGCGTCCATCGCACAGCCATTCGCCTCTTGGTCAGTTCTTGCAGACCGCGCTGGACAAGGTGCAGCAGCAACACACGCAGAACGCGAGTCAGGCGTTGCATCTACATTCGCGACTGCACTGCGTCTGCCAGCAGGTGCTCAGCGAGCGGGCTCAGGTCGTGACTTGCCAACGGTGTCAGCACTATTTCCACCCGCAGTGCGTCCCAGAGCTGATGCCCCAGCGTCCCAAGGACCCGTTCCTCTGTGCATCATGCAGCCCTCAAGAGCGGAAGCGAGCAGACCACAGAGCGAGGGACAATGAAGCGCCACCGATTTTCTGTGTGTGCCGTGGCATCGAGGGCGCGTCCATGATCTGCTGCGACTTCTGCGATGAATGGTATCATGCAGCGTGCGTTGACCTCTCTCCGCTGGAACTGGACCGTGTTGATGCATTCTGCTGCCCACGTTGCTCACGCCGGCAGAACTTGTACTACATGGACAAGAAGCTGTTACGTCGCGAGTGCTTGGGGAGAAGACCAGCACTCGCCCGAGTGGAGAGTTTCCTGGCTCAGATGCAGACCCAGCTAGTGGCGTGTCCTCCAGGAGCACATGAACTGATCGCCTACGTCCACGCAGTGAAGCGAGTGGAGAGCGACGTCGACGTGTTCGTTCGTGCGTTCGCGGCGCGCGAGTTCTCGCCCACCGTGTTTGCCACTCCTCAGTACGTCCAGATGCAGGAGGGCGCTGTGCTTCAGCTGATGGAGCGCGTGACGAACCTGGAAGTGGGGCTAGAGGCGGCGCAGATTCAACTAGGGGCTGTGCACTGGTGCCTGCGTGCTTGCCAACTCGTGCTTGGTCCGAGTGCCCGAGCTCCGCGATACGCGCACCTGGTCGCATTGCTACAAGACGTGAAGAGCCAAGAGCCTGGTTTCACGTTTCCTCGTGAGGAGTATCGCCTCATGCAGCTGACGATCGCAGAGCGCGTGAACAAGGCGGCGCAATGGCTGCGTGCAACCAAGACACTGGAAGTGGAAGAGTGGAATATCGAGAAAGCACGTCGTCTGCTGCGCGAGTCAGCGGAGCTGAGCGCTTATCTGGAGCTGCCAGCGACGGAACTGCAGTTTGTCCAGGACATCGTCGCTAGCCATGAGAATGCCGCAGTTGGGACCGCAAGTGCCGAGGAGGAAGAGGAAGAAGAAGAGGCGACCTACGACGAGGAACCAGAAAGCCCAAGTGCCATTGCCTGGAAGAAGCAGCGACACTGGTAGTTAGTTAGTTCGTAGCAAATTGACCAACCTTGTTCTATAATGCACACCGCAACGCCGGTTGATCACACTCGACAGGGTAGGATCTGCATCTAGTCGTTGGTTGAGGGTTCTGTGGTCGTCGGCTTCTGCTTAAACTCGTCCCAGAGCGCCGGAGGGAACTGTTCCAGGACACGCGCGCGCATGTGGGCCTGGGTTTCGGCGTGAATCTCACGGAAATCTTCCTGCCCGTGGTCAGGCTCAGTAAGCACGCGTGGAGCAGCAGCGCCTTCCGCCTCAGAACCATCGCCGTTGGATGGCACAAAGCGAACTTCTTCGTCTTCCATTTCTTGGTGAATTGCAACTTCCACCTCAGCCTTGAGCTCCGTGAAGATCTAACACAAACACAAAGACCACGAATTAATCAAATCAATACCGTACGTTGCCAGTAAAAATGTAAGACGCTTACCTCCCAGTTCGGGAACTTCTTGACCACCTAGACAAAGGAAACACGAATATTGCGTCTGTCAGTCCCCATTTCTGCAGTGAGAAGAAGCACAACGAATTGTCTGAGCCTTACGCTGAAGAAAGTGTGAGCTGGCGGGTTCTTGTACATGCCCGTGTTAGGCAGATTGAAGTCGAACGGCTTGTCCGAAGCGTAGAACACGATGTTGGCCGCATCGGGCTCGTCGGGCTCCTCCATCTCGCGGAAACACTTGACGTGTTTGAACACGCTCTGCAGCGTGCGGTAGATCGACTTCGGCGCCGCCGCACGTGGGCCCTGCATGTAGCCCACAAAGTTCATCACCAAGACGCCATCCGCCGTCAACCAGTTCTCGCGGACGCGCAGCATCTCCTCGCGGACAAAGAACGCAAAGGGGTTCCAGCCCGTGTACACGTCCACAATGAACAGGTCGTACGGGTGGTCGTCCGTCTGTCCGCCAAGATCCGTGGGCTTACTAGCCAAGAACTTCAATCCATCCATCACGAACGTCCGTCCGTTGGGGCACCTCTCGTCCTCTTCAACGTCGTCCTCATCTTCCTCCCCATTCGATCTCGGGCACCATTCATACTGGAAGTAGTCCGCTGCTTGGGTCACCACTGCGTCACTGATCTCCACCACATCTACGGCCCAAAGAACAGCATTTAGCCTACCAACCTACCAACCTACCTCCTAAAAAAGGTAGAACGGTCTACTCACCCGTCGAGATGTCCATCTCCCGTAAAAAGCTCGGTACCGTGCCAATGCCCAGTCCGATCTGCAGAGCCCTCGTAGGTTTGATCTTCAGGTAGGCGGCGCACTGCATAATGGTGAAGCCCGGGAACGCCGTCTGTTTACGCAGGTACGGGTCGTCGAACTCGGCCCCGATGATGGTCTCGTCGTAGAGCAGGTGGAGAACCCCATTCCGACGCACCACCGCCACGACCGACTCGTCCACGTCGATGCGGCTCACCAAGTCGTATACGTCATCCGCTGCAGGCTCCAGGCGAGTGCCCGCGGGCTGCGCAGCAACGGACGCGAGCAGCAGCGACACTAGCGTCAATAGCAGCATTAAAATTGAGAGAGGGGGGGGGGGGGGNGGGGGGGGGGGGGGGGGCTATTTATTGCGAGGAGCTCCTCTACGTGCGTGTATACAGGACATATATGTATATATCACACCGTATACATGAAATATGAACAGAACTGTTGAACACCGAAAGGCAACAGCTTGTTGATACTTACGCTATGGTAGCTTATCCTAACTTATCCACACAATTGAGGAGCTGCGGTCGCTCGAGTTTGGGTTACGACGGGGGCTACCTTACAGCCGCATGATGTTGGGGTGAACGCACGAGTCTGACAGACGCTGCAAGTTGAACATGTCGTGCAGCGCGTGCGAGCTCACGCTGGGGCGCGGCACGTTGTGCGCGGGCATGTCGCGGTGCGGGATCTGCGGGAAGACGGCGCTCCCCATGGCGACGCTCACGAAGTCCGACGAACTGGGCTCGTCCATGCTGGGCGGCGCTAGCACCGGAACCTGCCGCGTCGAGCTGAAGAGGTTGTAGTTGGACAGCGAGCGCATGCTGGACTGGCCCAGATCGTCGTACATCATCACACTCGGCCGCAGCATCGGGTGCGGCTGCTGCTGCTGACAGACGGACATGGACTCGAAGAGGTTCTCGTTCTGGACCATGAGCACCAGACGCACCACGTGCGCGTACGCGACCGTCGCGTCTTCGAGCTCGAACAGCAGCTTCACGACGCTGTTGAAGCGGAAGCGCGTCAAGCGGAAGCCGAACTTGGACAGCACGTCGCGCAGATCATCCACCTCGATGAACCCGGAGCTGCGTCGGTCCCGGGCCTTCAGTTCGGCCTGGAGGTCCGAGATGGAAAACTCTTGCTGCGTGAGGTGGGTGAGCAGCGTGGTCGCGAACTCGGACCGCAGGCGCACGACCTCACTGAAGTTCTCCACCACGTCGCTGAGCGTGTGCGAGTCAATGCGGAGAGTGTTGCTGACGATGACGAAGTCGTAGAAGATGTGGCGCTGCAGGATGACCGAGTTGATCACCAGCGGGAGCGGCACCATCACCGTGGGGAGCGTACCGAAGTCTTCGTAGATGTCGTCCATGTCGTAGACCGCACACTGCACGAAGAGCGTGATGAGGAACCCGTTGAGAATCAGCAGGAGCATGACGCCAATGTGCCATCCCTGGTGCGAGAAGAACCGGATCTCGATGGTCGGGGAGCCCGGCATGACACCGCTGAAGCTTTCTCGACGCTTCTCGCCGTTCTCAACATGTCTGACCCCGGTCTTCTTGTCGCGCTGGCGTTGGAGCTCGAGATCCTCGTGGTGCTCTTGGATGCAGCCCATGACCTCCAGCGCCTTGTCGGCCTCCTCGTTCTTCCATGCGTCAGCTTCTTCGTCGGCGATGGCGCTCAAGTTGGCGACGAGGGTGGCCTTGTCATTGCTGAAAGCTGCGGCGTGCAGGAAGTGGTGCACACAGGAGCGGAAGTACAAGCACACCATGGCGTGGAGCAGTAGCAAGACCCAGGCGAACATCATGAAAGCCTCCACCAGCTCGTGGCTCTCTGGCATGTCGCTATCGAACGTCTTGAGGATCTCCAGCAGTCCGCAGATGGCCCACGCCACGATGAGCAGCACGATCCACATCACCGGCTCCACTTCGATCATGTGGGCGATCTGGTTGGCTTGAGCTCGGTTGAGGTACTTGGAATACGGGAAGGGCTGCGGCAAGCCGAAGCGGTGAAGGAACAGACGTCGCAGCAGTCTCAGCTCGACGAGTTCCCTGTCGTTTGCCTTCTTCTTGGCCGATCTGCCGCAGCAGAAGAGCGTCTGGAAGAAGGACGGCACAGCGTCGTCCGAGTCTTTGGACCCGTTCACCGAGTTGATCAAGTCCTGAGTCGTGATCAACTCGGCACGCTCGGCCCGGTCGTTCTGGTTGCGGAGCAGCAAGAACACGGCGGTGGACTGCAAAATGAGTGTGAGTGCCAGCAGAAAAATGGTCAGGTCGGCCACTTGGAACGCCAGCATCGTCTTGCTGTAGCTGTCGATGTCGGGGATTTCTTTGAGGATCTTGAGCCCGAGGCTGATGAGGCCTAGCACCATGAGCTCTCGATAGGCTTTCTTGAGCATGTGCTGGTACTTCTCGGAGGGCGGGAACTTGTGTTCCAGTTTGTGCAGAGCCCCTTCCAAGAGCACGAGGCACAAAGCCAGGATACTCAAGTGGATCAGGACTCTCCAGAACTCGACATCCTCGCCCACCTGGAAGAGCGACCCGCCTGCCATCTCGACAATTGTAAAGTGAGCCCTAATAGTCCAGCGCAGCTTTCGAGGGGCTCACATTGCCTTACGTAGCGCCGAAACAACAGATCGCGGACGAGCTCCTCTACTTCCAGACTGTTACAGACGCTAAGAGCCCTGGAAGTCCAGGGTTTACGGAGTGACGAGAGTCCATCTTTGGGCTTTGCAGCCTTCCCACACGCCCCCGCAAGATCCCAAAGTTTAGCTGCGGCGTTAATCCGCGTCAAAACACCGTTCCCTGTTTCCATGAGCCGGGTAAGCCGAGCATAAAGACTGGTGCGGAGCAACGATCTTGACAACAATCGCATCTTTCATGCCATCGCTAGGGATAGACTACAGGCGCTTCAAACTTTAATTTGTGGTGTCGGCGCTAAAGGCAGGCCTCATCACGAAAGGATGAAGTTGCGTGCTTTGCCCCAACGAGTCGGCTGAAGCAGCGCTCCCTACGCGTCGATGCAGTACAGTGTACATGCACATGTATACATGTAAACATCACGCATTTGCAGTGGATCGCCGAAAGATTATGGTTTGTGTATAGACCTTCGACGCTCAACAAGTTGATGGTGTGACGAAGCCTTTACCCGCGCAATAGCTGTCGCCTTACAGCGAGGATGCCAGTCAGGATACAGTACATAAAGGTCTGTTCGCTGAACGAGACGTCTTTCGTGTCTTGTGATCGTCAGATGCTTCTCCATCGCTTGTTGAGCGAGAAAATTCGCTCGTCACTACGGTCTACTAGCCTGTGCACTATTATAGTTAGGTGGCTGTGCTCAGTTTGCAAAGGAACTCAATATCTTCAACGAAAGCTGCCAAGATCACTGGCATCTTCGTAGACTGCTGATCGTTAAACCTACATGTATTTTTACGATGCCTTACTTAGTGAACGCGTTGGTAATTGGTTTTGGTATGAGAGCTGACCTAGAGCTGTGTGTTGTTGCGAACACGGGACCCCGAGAGCCCTTGAAGATTAAACAGGTCGTGCAGCACCTGCGAGCTCACACTGGGCCGCGCCATTGCTGACTGCTGCGCACTTGGGTTGACGCCACGCTGCGAAATCGGCGGCAGTACAAAGCTGTGGGGCTCCTCTGCCCCAAAACTAGGCACCGGGAGCTGACGCGTGGATGCGTACAAATTGTAGTTTGACTGAGAAAGCACGCTGAGCTGGCCCTCGTTGTCGTACAGCAGCACACTTGGCCGCAGCAGTGGGTGTGCAGGATGCTGCGTGACTGAAGCATTCTCAACGAGATTCTCGTTCTGAGCCATCATCACCAGTCGGACCACTTGAGCATAGGAGACCGTCGCGCCCTCAAGCTCGAACAGCAGCTTCACGAAAGTGTTGAAGCGATAGCGCGTCAAGCGGAACCCAAACTTCCCGAGGACGGAGCGCAGGTCGCCCACCTCGACGAACCCGGTATCAGTTGCATCCCGTGCTTTCAGTTCCGCCTCAAGGTCTTCAATGCTGAGCTCTTGGAGCGTCAGGTGCTGATGCAGGGAGGTCGCGAACTCGGAGCGCAGTCGCACAATCTCACTGAAGTTCTCTACCACGTCGCTGAGCGTGAGTGAGTCAATGCGCAGCGTGCTGCTGACGATCACAAAGTCATAGAAGATGTGGCGTTGGAAGAACAGCGTGTTCAGGACAAGCGGGAGCGGGACGAGCACCGTTGCGAGCGCGCCAAAGTCCTCGTAGATCTCGTCCAAATCGTACACGGCACACTGCACGAACAGCGTGATGAAGAACCCGTTGAGCACGAGAAGGAGGTTGACGGCGACGTGCCACGCCCTGTACGAGAAGAAGCGGATGTCGATCTTCGGCGACTCTGGCACCACCCCATTGATGCGCTCCCTTCCCTTGGGTTCCCCCGAGTTCTTGCTTGTGATTCCAATTGTCGCTGCCGTTTGGTGAACGAAAGCTCCAGTGTTCGTTTGAAGGAGTTTGCGCTGACGTTGGACGCGTCGGTACTCGAACTCTTCGTGCTGCTCTTGAATGCTGCTCATGACCTCCAACGCCTTGTCCGCCTCCTCGTTCTGCCAAGCTTTGACTTCCTCTTCGGCTATCGCGTTCAAGTTTTCAATTAGAATGTTCTTGTCCTCATTGAAAGCCGCAACGCGAAGGAGGTAGTGGACGCAGGAGCGAAAGAAGAGGAAGACCATGAGGTGAAGCAGCAGCAGGATCCACGCGACGATCATGAACGCCTCCACCAGCTCTTGACGCTCGGGCATGTCGGTATCGAGAGCTTCAAGAAGATTGAGGATCCCACAGACCCCCCAGGCTACTGCTAGTAGCACGATCCACATCTTCGGCTCGACTTCGATCATGTGGGAGATCTGGTTGGCTTGAGCTCGGCTCAAGTACTTGGAGAACGGGAAGAGCTGGGGGAGTCCGAAGCGACGAAGGAACAAACGTCGAAGTAGACGTAGCTCGATGAGTCTCTTGCCGTAGTTCTTTTTCTTGGCTGCTCGACCACAGCAAAGCAATGTCTGGATGAACGAAGGCCCCAAGTCCTCGGAACCCTTTGATTCGTTCACCAACTGGACGAGGTCCTGTGTTCTCATTAGCTCGGCACGTTCGGCTCGGTCGTTCTGGTTGCGGAGCAGCAAGAAGACAGAGGTGGACTGCAAGATGAGCGCAAGGGCCAGGAAGAAGATGGTCAGGTCGGCCACTTGGAACGCGAGCATCGTTTTGCTGTCACTGTCGATGTCAGGCGTTTCCTTCAGGATCTTGAGCCCGAGACTGATCAATCCAAGGACCATGAGCTCTCGATAAACCTTCTTGAGCATGTGTTGGTACTTCTCGGAAGGAGGGAACTTGTGTTCCATGCGGTGCAGAGCTTTTTCCACGAGCACGAGGCCGAGCGCTAGGATGCTCAGATGCACCAGCACTCGCCAGAACTCGACGGCCTCGCCCACCTGGAAGAGCGATCCGCCTGCCATCTTGGCTTTTGTGAAATGAGCTGCAGTTTTTCAGCGTATCCACCCTGGAACTCCCCAGCCTTACGGATTAGCTAGGCACCATCATAGGCTTTGCCTATCGTCCCACATGGCATACCAAGGTGTCGTTGTGCTGCCTCTGAGCCGGGCAAACTCAAGTTTATGGTGTTGGCGTTGGCACCGCTGTACTCTTCACTCAGTAAGAGACGAGTAAGCCAATGTACAGTGCAGGTCAATCAATGCCTCCACTTCATGGAATCGTAATGGACAGCCGTATAGATTGCAACCTTTGTTTGTGGCGTCACCTCGACAAGGGAGAAAGGACTCGATGCCGCATGATGCAGTTTGTGCTTTGCCTCACCGAATCGGTCGACACAGAGCTCCGTATCAAGAGCGGCGGAAGCATGTGCACGAGAAGTACTGTAATCAGACTGTAACCAGGCAGAGCGATCAGCGTATTACAGTGAATACATGTACTCGCATACAGGAAGGTCCTACCAGGGCGGACGAAAGTCTTCAAGTGCATGTATACCTTCATAAAGTGCACACTTGAGACAACATACACTTGTAAGAACATGTCACAACCGATGAGCTCGCGCTTAGAGGTAAATCATCGCGCGGGGTCGTGGCTTCATTGCATTCGTCCTGCGTCAACGTGGTGTTCGAGTTGCCAGTTCGCCGGCAGTACCAGTCTCGGGACGTTCACAATATCCGTCTGGGCTGGGCCCCATGTCAGGCTGGATAAATGTCGGGTAGGAGTGAACAAGTTTTAGCTCGCCTGAGCAAGCACGCTGGGTTGGCGGATATTGCCTTACACATTCAGCCGCAGCAACGGGTGTGGGTGCTAGCGACAAACGTCGCTAAGCTTGCCGTTTTGAGCCATCAGCACCAGACGCACTACCTGGAGGATGTTGCTGACGAAACGAAGTCGTAGAAGAAGTGACGCTGAAACACACAGCGAGCGAGAGTGGCACCAAGACCGCATGCAGGTGTCCCGAAGTCTTCGTAGATCTTGTCCAGGCCATTCATGACGCATTGAACGATCAGCGTGATGAGAATCCAGCAAGATCATGGCAGCTATTTACGTGCCACATTTGATGCGAGGAGAACGAGCAACGACCCTGCTGGGGATTTCCGATCGCTTATGCATTTAGCACGTAGGTTGTTTTTGTGATCATATACTGAACAGATCAGGAACTGATCAAGGGATTTGTCTTAATATTTGTATGGGTAGGGGGGAGCGTAGCCGCAGCAATCCGCGCGGGGTGCCCGCGAAGCAGAGCCGCGCGGTATTTGCGGAGGCGGGCCCAGCGACGAGCATTCCAGCGAGCGGACACGTTGCCGCGACCAGGAGTTGTTTTTCGTCCGCGGGGGTCTGGGGGTGCAAGTTGCACCATGCAACCCCTAGAATTGATCAATTCCTGATCTGCTCAGTATATGATCACGAAAAAAGCGCACCATTTACCAGTGTAGGGGCGTAAGGGGATGTTTCATTAGGGGGCAGGTTAACTGGGGCAACTCCTCATTGTAAAAACAAATAGTAGGAACCGGAGGCGTCGCTTGCTTCGAGCTTGCGAAAACTGGTACTGAAACTCATCGTGCTGTTCCTAACGAACGCTCCGTTCTAACAGTGCAACTCATGTTTGTTTGTCGAGATCGGCTAGCTGTCTTTCGGCTTTCTCGTTCTGATCGATTGTGTAGCCTCCAATGCATTTAAAAAAATGGCAGATAGCTCAAGCCTCCACCCCAAAGCAAAATCGACATGACTGACGCTGATGGCATTTCCGGCAGTTGACATTGACGGAGCAGCCGTGTCTTGATATTCCACTAGTGTGAGGCAGCTGAAGAGAATCATTCGCAATAAAGTGGATTGCCCCACACCGGAAGCCTCCATCGCTATCGTCACGATTTAACCAGCAAACCCAATCGTTTGTGCTGGATCCTGCCTCGTGGTGTTCGTCTTCACCATAGCCGCCCTGAGTTGGGCGATTCCGCGGGGTGTTGGCTTGGACTCGCGCATCGTGCACACAAGTGACTGAAATGACTCGTTCGCTCGCTTGCGGCAAATGTCAAATGTCCAAGTCGGCGGCTGTCAGCGCAACATCCGACCAACCAGCGTGGTGAGGTGAGCTATTGACTGTTGGCGGCATATGCTTCAGCAGCAGGCGTCACGTTTAACAAATATCAACACCAGTTTCAGACAGACCCACAGGCCTGTGTGCATGTACTGTAGCTCCTCGCCAGTAGCGACTCCCGTCTCGGTGACTCAGCGGCAGCGATGCTTGCTGACCGAGCTATTGTACTGGCGAGATGAAATGCACCACCAAGGGTTTAGTCAGCGCACGCCACAGATCCAATATACCGGCGGTCTGTCCGCGACGTTTCACCAGTCACGCGCAGTTCGCCGTTGGTTGCCACTGGCAACTTGCTAGCCAGCAGAATCTTTCGGGGTTTCGAGACGATCGCAGGCTGTCGCCCGCCCAACGCGGCCGAGCGCTGCAGGCCAGTCAGGCCGCGCATGTGCCTGCGCGTTTGTCCACACCTCATTGATGCCCGTCTGAAGTCGCTGAAGATTCGCCTTTCGCATGTGGCGGCTTCTCCTTTGAAAAAGGAAAGAGTCGGTGAGGAGTGTTGGTCTGTCTGCTTGGGCGCGCTCGACAGCCAATCAGAGCCGCGCGAAGTGCTGGGCGTCATCCATATGAGACAGGAGCTTCATCTTTGCCCTTCATTTTGAGCAAGCAAACGCGAAAGTCGCCATTGCGTGGCTGGCGGGCACTGACGCCCATCGCGCGAGTCGCCGAGAAGCGCCGCCGCCATCACTGCAGCGACCACCACTTCTCAATTTCCCTCCGAAGCGATACCAGTCGACAGCAGCATGACCGCATCAACGACTGCACCGACAACGTGTGTGGCCGACCACGAGCGCCCGCACCAGCTCCAGAAGCTGCAGAAGCTCATGCCGCACGACTGCGCCATCGTGGTGGTCGCCAAGACCGGCGAAGATGTGGAGCTGCCCACGGTGCCGCGGCCGCAGGGCCTGCAGCACAGCCTGCAGCTGGACCTGGAGGCGCACCGCCGCTGGAACACGAACGTGTCCGTGGGCTTCCTCAACAGCGTGGACCGCGTCGAGATCCACGAAACCCGCGTGGGCGAGGAGGGCAAGGCCGTGTACTATTCGCTGGAGGTGTTTCTGAGCCTGCCCGCGTCGCGACTACCCACGAGCACGTGCGACCCGACGGACGCGTCCTCTCCTCGCCACCACGCAGCGCACCCGACGTTCAAGGTGGACCGGTGCTTCGCCGAGTTCGAGGAGCTGCGCGAGAACGTGCTCAAGTCTGTGAGCCACATGCCGCAGTGCACGTGCCAGTACTGCATGGACTTCCTCGTCTACATCCGCTACAAGTACAGCCAGCCGCGCGGCATCGTCAAACTCACCTCCGGCACGGAAAAGCGCAAGCAGATCCTCGCGACGTTTCTCAACGACTTCGTGGTCATGGGGCAGCGTCGAGCGACGAAGCTGGGCAAGCGCAAATGCGAGGCGCAGACGCTCGTGCCTGCCATGCTGGAAGCGTTCTTGCTCAACAACGCAAGGGACCACTAGACGCTAGGGATTCAAGCACGTTAGGAGCCCGCCAGTGTGCAAGTAGCCCGCACACTTCGACGCATGAACTATTCCACTAAATTACAAGTATCACTACCACGCAACCAAGCACGCAGTATTCTCCATTTCTCCGGCGTTTTCTTACAGCTCGCACGTGGAAATGGGGATCCAGTCGTCATCAAAGTCTGTCTGTATCTTCGCGGGTTGCAACTTCAGTTCTGCACCCTCTTGCAACTTCGAGACGGACGCAAGCGGGTCAAAAGCCCCAGGAAGCGAGATTTCTAGCGGAAACGAATCGGCAATGAGGATATCGCTGTCGGAGCTGAGCTGCGCAACGTGGCCGAACCAGTAAATCACCAGTCCAGGTCCGTAGCGGTTCACATACCCTTGCAGCTGCAGACACACACACGCAGGGATAATGAGACACCAACACTAAATACCCACAAGCCAGCACCCGTCATCTACCTCACCTGACTCGCATTCTCCGTCTCATGTGTGTGTCGATCTCCGAACATGGCTTTGCTGTCGATCCAATTGACTACATGGAGCTGTCCGCTCTTCGGGTCCTTCACTCCGATCGGCAGCAAGAGCCTCACGTCAGGCGTCTTGGACAAGCCCTTTTCTCGAAGCATATCTTCGCTCTCGAACACCAACTGCCGGTTGCGCAGCGTCTCCAGCAGCAGATACTCGTACTCGACGCCCATGTTGTGGCGGATGCGGTCCGCCAGCGGCGAGCCGATCACGTCGTCGCCAATGCACTCTCGGATCTACGTTCGCAGCACCAGTTCACACCCAGTCAGAGTCAATATGTTCTTGTATCAACCTTCTACGAAGCTGCAGTCGCCCACCTCTCGCATCAATCTCGCGTATTCTTCCTCCGAGAGGCCTCGTCGGTTGGGCGGCGTCTCCGGCACGCCTGCCTCCACCAGTTCGCTCTCGTCCTTCATGGCCTCCTTGAAGAAGTTGGAGATCGTGGTCTTGCTCCAGCCGTGCTGGGCGTCCAGCAGCAGGCGCGCCAGCATGCACGAGGGGAAGCCCACGGACCTGGCGATATGACACATGGTCTCGCCTGCACCCATGCGCGCCACATATTTCTTCATGGCCTTCTCCTGCCGGTGCAGACGCAACTCTGAGCGGAACTGGCGGTGCAGCACCTGGCGCTTGATCACCCAGAACGTCTCCTCCGACACGGAGACGGCATCAGAGAACGCGTCGAGCGAGCAGATGAGGGCGAACTCCTCCTCGTCCATGCCCAATGGTATTGTGAGGGCAACATCAAAAAACATTGGTGGGTAAAAAATAGACTTGGATAAATTATGGGTGGGGGTTCTATCTAGTATGCAGGGCGTAAACACCGCTCAATCCCGGAGGAAGGACTCGAGCAGGGCCGGCACGTGCTGGTGGGCCTCGCAGCGGTGCACCGTGTTCTTCGACGGGTTCTGCGCGAGGTCGACGAAGTCGGTCATGAACTCCTGCAGCATGTTCTTGCGCTTCTCGACGTTGGTGGTGGTGAGCGACGTGAGCAGCCGCGGCTGGCGCAGCTTGAAGCGCATGTAGCGGCCGTACTCGTAGCAGTACTGGCACGTGAACTGCGCGTTGGGGCACGTCCACAGCTTGATCTGGTGGCGCAGCTTGGCGAAGTCCGAGTAGCGCCGCTCCACGCGGAAGTCGGGCTCGCGCGGCTCGCTGGCGTCCGACAGGCGCGTGACGGCCATGCGCGGGTTGTTGACGTTCGTGGGCAGGCGCGAGTTGTAGTGGAACTGGAACAGCTCCAGCACGTAGTAGGTCACGCCGTTGCGCGCCACGGCCTCGTTGATCTCCAGGCGGTCGATGCTGCTCAGGAACGACAGCGAGAAGGACGTCGCCGACCAGCGCAGCGGCTCCACGCGCACGGGCGTGAGCGGCGGCGCCTTGATGGCCGCGGCCATCTCGCGCTGCGACTCCTTGCGCGCCAGGCGCGGGATCAGGTTCAGCTGCAGCGGAGCGTGCTCCGCCTCGGAGGCGGCGGCGACGGCAGGCTGCGGCATGGCTGGCAGAGTGGATTCGGGAAGTGCGGTAGGCGGTGTGGGTGGGTGCCAGACGGCGAATCGCAGAGTGAGTGTGATTCAGCCGGGTGATCGCCTGCGCGCGCGTAATACAGGGCTGGATGCTTCAACCAGAGACCCGTGTCTCTGCCTCCACTAGGTCCGACGCGGCATTTCAGCCAATGGCCGGGCGCAGTATGACGCCCAGCGAGTGTCATAATCTGCGGGTAGGGCAGCTTGCCTGGTGAACTCCATTGCCCTGCTTCGCCTTCGCCATCACCTTCACCTTCGCCATCGTGCGGGCTTTGCTGCTGCGATCAGCTTCCCAGCCGATGATCGCGGCCAGCACTAAGCGAACGGCCGCGATCACTTCTTCCGGCGTGGTTGTTTGCGGTCGGAAAGGCGGCGACCAACACTCCTGCGCAAGGTTGCCTTTTGCGGCGCGCCACCACGCTGGCCCAGCCCCTAGGTACTGCCGATATCACCGCGTGGGGCCAGACCCGCCGCCGCGAAAGCGACGCGTGCAGCCATTTCAGCGGCTTGCGGTGCCGGTCGAGGCGTTGTGGTGGCCAGACGGAGGATACTTTGTCGGGCAGGATTCCTGAGTTGCATCGGTCGTACCGACGGCGCCGCTGCGACCACAAAATTGGCTCCGAATCGCAGCGGCTGGCATATAGCGGCCAACGTGGCGCCGCCACGACAGACAACGACGGACATCGACCGAGGCAATGCAAAACGAGGACTCGGAATACGGCGTTGGATTTTACGGGGGCGATTTGCCAGCAGTGATTGCCGACGGCAATGGCGCGCCAAGAAGAGCTGTGCGAGGCAAGTTGAAGTTTGCCCGTAAGCCAAGGGAAATCTGAAGATCGGATTACTCTCACGTGGGCGCAAACAGCTTGGAGCCGTCATCATGACCCCCGCCAGACCGTCGCTGGTCTCCAAAGACGCTGCGGATCACTCACTCGCTCAAAGCGAGCGGTGTCGCCGACACTGTCGGCACTGCCGACTCGGCAGGCGCTCGTGCGGCGAGTGTGTCGCGGATGTCCAACTGCGCCGCTGCCTGTCGGGGACAGGCTGTAGTCAGCGCGCGTGAGCAAGTCGGTTTGCCACAAGTCCGACGTAGCCATTTCGGTTCGAGCGCAAACCTTCCCCAACACAAACGACTGCGGGGATCATAGTTTAAGGTGGTCCGGCAACGGCAGATTGACGAGTTGCTAGGGCGCAAGAGAGAGCACGGCATTATGGGGGCAATTGCGCTGCTGCGCTCAATCGATTGTCTCCTATAATACATGGGAGGGAGCGCGTTCGCTTCGCAGCAAGCCACTTCAGTTGTAGTGTTGCCAGCTTGCGCTTATCTCATCGCGGTGTGCGGCGGATTCACTACAGTACATGTACTGTTTTCGTGAAGCTTCTGTGAAGCACTTGCCACGACCGATTCTCCCACGCACCCTGCAACAGCTGAGATATACCATTGCCAACCAGGCCACACACAAGTTGTGCGTTTCCAGCGAAATCGCGAGCACTCTATCAGTGCTCCACCTTATGAAAGCCGACCCGCGGCCATCCACAATGGGGCGCGTCCAGCGCGAATAAATCTCGCGGTGCTCGATTCATGTTTGATCATTCATCTCGCGCGGTCGTGCCCCATCGCGTGGACCCATTCCATCCACATTTCGCATTATCCCATTGATCATGCCGTCGATTGCGACCTCCAGGCCGGCGTCAACCTCGCCGCGGGTCTTCACGCCGTCCCAAGCCGCTGTCGTGGCGCTCCACGCGGCGGCGTCCTCGCCGATCACGTCGTCCCCGACACCCCGCAGTCGCTGCGGCTCCTTCGTCCCGCTGCAGCGCTTCGACTGCATTCGTGTGGCCAAGAAGCTCCGCCGCGATGGCCGCCGCGTCTACGTGGTCAGCGTCTTCCTCCAGCGCAACGAGGCGCGGCGCCGCCTCTCCGAGTGCGTGTACAAGGCGTCGTCAGCCTCGAAGCTGTCGGCCGAGGGCATGCGCGCGTTCATGATGGCCGAGCGCGAGCCGGACTATTCGGTGGAGCACCCCTTCTCCGAGTTTCGGGAGCTCCGCGATAGCGTCGCGGCGCTCGTGAGAGCCAAGGGGGCGCACGTGAAGACGTGCGCCGACTGCCAGGACCTGCTGCGTGTACTGCTCAACCCCAAACACCAGCACTGGACGGTGAGGAGGATGTTCGGCAACAAGGAGCAGCGATTCGCGCTGCTCACGACGTTCGTGAACGACCTGCTCACGCTCACGACCAGTGCCGGCGAGCGCACGAGTATCACCGAAGGGTTAGCCCCTGCGGAAAAGGACTGCCAAGTACGGGAACGAGTGGGGGAGCTAATGCAGGAGTTCCTCAGACGCGAGCACAAGGACTCGCTCGGTATCATCTAAAGCTTATGAGGTGAAATGCCGAGAAGGAAGAGAAATGATGGCGCTACTACGTAGAACTTGACCGCTAAAAAGTAGTTTTATTGGGATGCATTGCAGGCGTGAATCGCGATCACAGTTGGAACTCTTCATTCCAAACTCATTGTCCATTCGGTCGTTGCTTGGGGCTGGCGCTGCGGCGTTGCTTGGTTGTGGCGACAGATCAACGTTATCAGTGAGGCGGGGCGCTCGGGTCTTCCAAAAAGTTGCCACAAAACTCGCAATTCAAGAACCATTGTAGTGTTCTTGTGGTGTGGGACAGAATCCTCTCCGACTGGGTGGCTGCCGTGCCGCTTTGAAAGCCTATCTGAGCATTGAAACCCGAATCGATACATGTCACGCACGTGTATTTCCCTACACATGAAAGCCTCCTTTCTATCGGCAGTGAGTCGCCACAATATGCAATTCGTTCTATGCGGCCTGCGCTTCGTCTGGTGCAATGCCAAACAGGAAGTTGTATAGCATCTGCGGGATGTGAGCTTGGCCTGAGCACACGTTGCGACCGTCAGCCGACGAGTTCCGCACAGTGAGCGTGAGTAGGTTGTTGAGCAGCTTCGTAAGTTTGCGGAGCGCTCGCTCCTCTCCGAGCAGCCGCAGCGTCAGCGCTTCGGGGTCGGCGCTGCCCAGCACGTAAAACTCGACCAGCTGGGCGCAGAACTCGCAGTGCGCGTCGTTGTGAGCCGACCACGCGGTGTCGTAGATGTCGCCCCGTAGCAATCCGAACTCGCTCAGCGTCTTCTCCGTCCGCACCGCTGCCTTGAGCGGCCTGCCGCCGTTGGCCACGGGGCCCACGCTCGTCGGGCTGTTGTTATCCACGGAGTTGCGGAAGACCTCCACCATGTAGAGAGCATTGGCGCCCTTGCCGGTGCGGCTCGACACGCGGATGTCCACGATGGTCTTGAGCTCCAGCAGCGCCAGCCGCCGCGCCGACACCCACGCGGGCTCAATGGACACGGGGATCAGCAGCTGCAGCTTGCACTTGTTGGACAGGTTCGGCAGCATGACGTGGCTAGCTGTTGACGGACTGTCACCACCGACCGGAAGATGTCCTGCACATTCAAGAATGGAGTGCCTCGTCCCAGCCGGGATACATCGCTCTGCCACGGTCCCTTCTGGCCTAGGGATTCAAATGCGTAGGCACGCGCTGCAGCGTCCAAACATGCTGAATGAAGTGCTGCAGACGTACGGATTCACACGATTCTGACTACCATGCATAGCTGGGGGGAAACGTATACTCTGTACGTATACAGAACAAAAACTTGACGACGATACATCGGCAAACAATCGATTTATTCGGCGGTAAGACAGCTAAACATGACTTGATACGGATGGACCGTCGTCTAGGGGGCGTCGCTTGCTGCCGTGAAGAGGAACGCGTGCACAATTTGAGGAACGGAGGTCTGCCCGGAACAGCAGCCTCGTGTGTCGATGCCGGTGTGTTGGACGGTAAGCGTTACCACTTCTTCCACGAACTTGGTCAGCGTGCGCGCCAACCGCTTGCCACCGAGCAAGCCGACAAGGAATCCGTCGGGGTTCGCTCCGAACACGACCTGGTCCATGAACCCCGCGCAGAACTCGCAGGGCTCGGCGCGATGCGCGTCGTGAACGATGTCGTACACTCTGTTGCGCATCTCTACAAACGCTAGCAACGTCCGTTCGATCCGGACGGTCGGTCTCCGAAGCCGCGCGTCGTCTTGTACCTCCTCGCTATCTTCGCTCGCGGGGTCCGAACTCGCCGAGTCTGCGAACACTTCAACGACAAACCAGTCTTTCTTGCCTTTGTCCGCGCAACGCACTTGAACTGCGTCGACCTTCTTGAGCTCCAGCAGTGCATTTCGACGAGCGGACACGATTGAAGGTGCGATCGCGACCGGCACTAGCAGTTGAAGCTTCGAGCCCAGCTTGTCGGAGAGCGTTGGCAGCATGGTGGCAAAGCGATGAGTGGTTGTCGAGCTGTGCGCTTCGCGTCACAAAATCGGAAATGAGCTACAGCACCAGAAAGGAGCTTCAAGCTTGCACGAGTGCTGCACCATAGCTTCTGCCTTCCGCAGGCGCTCATCAAACCTCACTGTTTAGAGTGCAGGCGCATTTCATCTAATCTTGCCGTTTAGACTCGCGACTCGTACAATGTCCAAATATGTATGTGTCTTCAAAATAATTGCCAAACATGTATAACCCGTCGGTTTCACAATATCTGCACCATATGTTGTCACTCCAGCTTGCGAGCAGATGTACGACAGCACAAAATCAATCAGAAACAGCTACGCTCGCTCCACTTCTCAAGACAGCATTCTAACGTCGGTTTTACATTACCATAGCTTCCCACTTCTCAATATGTCTTACATTTGTAGTATCATATCCTGTCCTGGAGGGTTACTGTACTATTGATCAGCTGGTTACGTGCACAGCGTACTAGTCGATAAAGGAGCAGGTGTAGTATTGATTGCCGCTCTTACTAGCTGCTGACTTTTAACAAAGTTCGATGTTTGGCGTTTTCAGTGGAGCACATTGTGATGGTCGTTTTTGCGGCGCCCTTGAAGGGCTTCAGATGGATGTAGAGTTTGTAACAGCGATGTTGTGACTGAGGATGATAGCCTACCACCGCCGCGATCGCAAAAAAAAAACCTTGTCTGTGACTTGCCCCAAATAGGCCCAAAGGTGGCATCTGCACGTGACGTTTATGACATGAACACCTGAATAGGCGAAGCTGACTCACTGGTTGCCTTCGAGGAAGTCCTCCTGCTTTCTCCATTTACCGAATTCATACTCGTTTGAACATTTCCCCGTGCCGGAAGATACCGGATAACCCGCGTTCCAGTGCATTAGTATACATATGCGACCGACAAAAGGGATGCGCTGGCACTCGTCTACAACATTTCTGAAGTGCAACGGAGACCGCCACGCCCTTCAGCTGCAAGTTTAGTTTCCGCTTCCCTCCAGCTCGGTTCATCTATCCCTTGCCAATGGCAAGTTGCCATCCGCTGCCTCCAGCAGCCTTGACGTCAGAGCCGGACTGCCATGTGCCTTGCGCAAACTCCCTCCTTTCAAAGCCTCTGCTTGGGGCTTCACGCGATGATGGCCCGTACTGAGACAGAGACGGGCGTGTTGTCCGGTGCGATGGCGTGAGATGGCAGCCAACCGCCTCGCCGCCAGGCTTGGTGTCACCCCTCGGTTTCCCCTGCGGGCCACGCTGCGCAAGATAGGCCATCGAGCGGCCCCGCGGCGGCCACATCCTGCGCTGGCAGAGCCTTCCGTCGCGCCGAGACTTAGCGCGTCGCGCAAATCCTCTCGTATCTCATGTGACGCGCGCAACGGTTCTGAAGCGCTTCCCGCGGATTCGTCTGCGGGCCAGTCGTTTTCTGCTTGAAGACGTCGGAGCTGGCGCGTCGCATGTCCGCCCGCCGCGCACGCACTGCCCTACGCCCCAAATGCGGTGCAAGATTCCTGCGAGATGACCGAATCTGCAAGAGAGAAGAGTTCTCGTGGTGGTTGTGTTGCAGTTGCGTTGCGGGTTTTTGCTGGCCGATATAAGCTGGGCGCCCTGCCGCACGCGCCATTCTTGAATTATCCTCCAAGACTTGACAACATGCTGCAGTCGCTCTCGATCCAGCCGCTGGTGCCCGTCATGGGCGGCGACCCGTGCAACCACTCGCGCCCCGAGCCCATCGCCGACGTCTCCACCTCGCCGGACAGCCACAAGGGCATCAACGCCATCGTGCACGTGTACTTCCGCCCGACCGCCGATCAGTCTGAGCCGCCGCAGCCACTGCAGGAGCGCACCCCGGACTACTCGTTCCGGTGCACGTTCGCGGAACTGAAGAAGCTGCGCTCGCAGATCCAGACGAGCGTGGGCCGCGGCGGCCACTGCGCGCACTGCAAGCGCGTGGCGACGTACATGGCGTACTGCTGGGAGCGGCCGCGGCTGCTCGCCCCGTCGTGGCAGGGCGGCATGACCCTGCAGATGGAGCCGCTGAGCTCGTTCCTGAACCTGCTGCTGTGTTTCGCCGCCCAATTGGGCGCCGAGGACCACCCGGAGTTCGCTGCCATCATGGCGCGCTTCATGCAGCCGCGCGACGACGTATAAAGCGCTTCCTTCGGGCACTCAATGACTGATGCACCACGCCAGGCAAATTGCCACGTCCGCAGGCTCAGCCAGCCACGGGCCAGCCAGTTGCTGGACCCAGGCAGGACCGAGCGTACCCGCCTAGCCATCGCGCGCGGAAATAGGGACGCTGAGCTTTGCCCTTTTGCGAGTGTACCCGCCTAGCATCAAAGGAGATTCCTCTGAGGCGCAGGAGATAGGGACACCACGCTGCTTCTCATGCAGCTCACTTGGGCTTAACGGACTCAGAGTCCGTCGTCGTTTTCCTCACTCACTGGTGATGCGTTTGCTTCACGTAAAACTTCGTGTATTTTGAGCATGGATTAATGAAAAACAAATACAGCAAACACTACCGAGTGCACCTAAGCGACATCCTGACGCTATCAGCTCACTCCCCTGGCCCACGAGGCAGGAGGAATTGGCGCACGACTTGGTGGCTTTGGACCTGGCCGGAGCACCACGGCGTTCCCTCAACGCATGCGAAGTGGATCAGCGTGTCTAGGACGTCGTCCACGAACTGCTGCAGCGACCGAATGATCTTTTCGCGACCAACGAGGAGCCGAAGCACACTGCTACCGAACTTTTTGTCCCCCATTTCAAGGTACAGCATCATCTCCTTGCAAAACTCGCAGGAGACGGACGTGTGTGCCAAGTGCGACGCGTTGTACAGTGCTTGGCGGAGGTTGTCGAAGTCCGCAAGCGTCTTGTCAATGCGGTAGGCCGGCTGTCGAGCTCCTTCGCTGAGCTTTGAGCATGCTGAGTCGAAGTCGCTTGGACTGGGGCTCGAAACGCCAGCGTACACTTCGAGTGTGTAGCATGTTGTGCCCTGGCGACGCGAGGTGGCACTGGAAACGAGCACCGTCTCGACTTCGTGAAGTGTCAGCAGCCGCCGTTGGGAGGTGGAGCAGGAGCTGCTGCGTCGAGCCGCACCCACTGCGTGCTGTGGTGTCTGCATAGCTGTTGAAGTGGAGCCGAACGGGGGTTATTCTGAAGTGAGCCGTGGCTCCCGTGGCACGAAGGCTAGGAGTCATCATCAATCCTGACTGGGTCAGACTGTCGGTCTGAGGCCGACATCCAATCGGGCGGATTCGTCCTGAGATGAGATTCCGATGCCCGCGGCCGCAGCCGACCAACACCCGCCGGCGCCGGCTCTCCGAGCGCGAGCCGCAAGCTTTCGTACAGTGTACGCATTGCTTTCTCGCCCGTGGCTTCAGGGTAATCTGCGCGATTAGATGAGCGACTGGAGAATCTCCAAATTCTTGTGGTTTGCTGTAAGTCGAAGCTGCCATTCAGTATTAATCTCACACACTCAGTGTCTTAACGGAAGAAGGACCTGGGAATTGGTGGCTTCGTTCTGCAGTGCGCTGTGATCGCTTTGCAGAATTTGCAGCTCGACAGCAAATGAGTCGCTCCGACGGATTGCTGCACGCAGGACATCGAACTCAGCAAGCCGTTTCTCGCTGCGCCACGAGAAATGGGATGGGGTGGATACCCAGTGGAAGGACGTTCGGGTGCCGCCTTCGAAGTGCAACGCAGCCAAACTTCCGCTGCTCGACGATGGTGCCATCGCAATCGGCGCAATCTCCGTGTGCAACATGCCATCGTTGATACGCTGAGAGACCGCAGCTGGGTGGTTGGTGAGGTCGGGCTGGGCGTCGTTGTGGCGAAGCCAATGCAAAACTGGCCTGGCAACCTCGGATGACTCAGTGGTGCGCACTCGACAATAGATACATATCTATTGTCGCTAAAGTTTAAAATTAGGGAATGGGACGGGACCCTATTTTTCCCTAACCCCTATTTTTCCATATCCGTCCAGCGGAAATACGTCGTATAGCGGTATACCTGTCTTCTCCCCCTTTCATTTTAGCAGCGGGGGAATCAGCCACAGCCAGGAAGCCATGGCACCCGACCTGCGCGTCAAAGCGGCGATGCGACCGCCGCGACAGGAGGAGCCGAGTGACAGCGAATAGGTGGTCGACAGCGATGAGGAGTGGGTTGACTCGTCGGAGGAGTCGTCTGGTACCAGCAGCTCCACGTCCAAGCAGCGCCGTTCGGATGCTTCCCACCGTCCCCAGGCGACCCAGAGCGGCGAGCAGCCAGTGGTGTTGGCGCCGCCACCCGAGAAAACCGAGTTTGCTTCCTGGGATGCCTTGGACGGCTACCTAAAAGCCTATTCGTCCGATTCATACCAGGTAAGGTTTGACGTACTGGATACGATAACTGATGCGGTTTCAAATTGTTCTAACTTGTAAATTGATATAACTTCTGTGTAAAGAGTTCCGCGTTCGCACCACCAACAACGTCTGATGGAAGGTATGGATCTTGGACACGAAGCTTGGACGAAGAGAAGGGAGTGAGCACGCTGGGCTTGACCGGAGCGAGGAC
>KQ473643.1:0-22715 GCA_001314425.1 Phytophthora pluvialis | reverse complement strand
CCCCACCTGCCCCCACCTCCAAGACGACCCCACCGCCACTCCCAGGCCACCCAGGAGCCATTCCCGGCACTCAGGAGCCGTAACGACGTGTCCACCACCTGTCCCCCACCTCCAAGACGACCCCACCGCCACTCCCAGGCCACCCAGGAGCCATTCCCGGCACTCAGGAGCCGTAACGACGTGTCCACCACCTGTCCCCCACCTCCAAGACGACCCCACCGCCACTCCCAGGCCACCCAGGAGCCATTCCCGGCACTCAGGAGCCGTAACGACGTGTCCACCACCTGTCCCCCACCTCCAAGACGACCCCACCGCCACTCCCAGGCCACCCAGGAGCCATTCCCGGCACTCAGGAGCCGTAACGACGTGTCCACCACCTGTCCCCCACCTCCAAGACGACCCCACCGCCACTCCCAGGCCACCCAGGAGCCATTCCCGGCACTCAGGAGCCGTAACGACGTGTCCACCACCTGTCCCCCACCTGCCACCCGGTAAGTACGGGCAGTGCTGACGTTCACGCACAAGGTTGGAGGCGTGCAGAGTTTATGCGGGGGGATTACCACGTTTCCCCCTAACGGCCTCGTAGGGACTTAGAAGTACATGCAAGCGAGATATATAGGAGGGATCCTTCGCTACCGACATATCCAAGTTGACAACGAGTATTCTTGCACAGCAACAGATGAATGCCGAAGTGAACAGCAGCTACACTTCAACCGTGAGCTCCGACGTGGGGTCTTGTTACTTTGTGCATATGTCTATGAATTAGATGACACAAGTACATTAATAGCGTTCTGCGGATGCCGCCTATTGGATCCCGCGTAGAAAAAAAAATCGTTACAAAAACCAAGTTATGGCAGAGTGACTGTCACCTCTCTCGTCTAAGTACGAAAGGAAACATTCGACCGATTTGTGTACCAGTAACTGCAACGTCGGTCCATTCCGCATTCCGCACTCTGGAGGAGCATGAGCAAGAAGCAGGACACGCTCTGGACGGCCTTCGGGCGGCAGAGGCAGCCGCCAGCCAAGCGCCAGAAGCTGCAGACGCTGGGAGACACCTCCGTCCCTCGAAGGAAGCAGCGCGAGCTGCTGGGCGGAGACTCGTCAGGCGACGACGCGGACGCCGGTACCTTGACGGATGCGGACTTGTTCTCGTCTCAGGAGGATGCACTGAGTGCTGAGGGGCCGAGCGTCTGCGGTGGTGATGCATTGGTGACTTTAGACGCTGGGAGGACGAGGGAGGCGGCCGCGGTCGCGTCGGTGGCGAAAGAGGCGATTCAAGGGCAGCACAAGTCGCAGAAGGACGAGTTGAAGCTTCACGAGAGAAAAGAAGTGCGCAGGCATAGTAGCATTAGGACCTCTTGCCGTATGTTATGGTTGGTGCTGAGTGTTATAGCTGTCGTTGTTGCTGTTGTGTAGATCAAGGACAGTGTGCATGGACTGATGACGTTCGAGCCGATCTGCATGCAGATCATTGATACACTGCAGGTATGGCGTTTCCTTGCTGCATACAGTAGAGGCAATGACCAGCTTGATCATGCTGCCTTGTGTGTTGCTGTGTGCGCTGTGGTAGTTTCAACGGCTGCGTAACTTGCACCAGCTGGGGGCTGCCAACTTCGTGTACATTGGAGCAACGCACTCCCGCTTCGAGCACTGTCTTGGAGTGGCGTATTTTGCGGAGAAGACGATTGAGAGTATTCGGTCGCACCAACCGTGGCTGCCAATTACGAAGGAAGACGTCGTGTGCATCAAGATTGCTGGACTGTGCCATGATCTAGGCCACGGACCGTTTAGCCACGTATTTGACGGTCTGTTTCTGGACCAGCTTCGGGAGAACCAGCTCATTGATAAGACGTTTAAGTGGTCACATGAACAGGGGTCTGTCGACATGTTCGACTACCTGCTTACGGAGAACAAAATTCGTATCGAGGACTACGGACTGACCCAGCAGGACGTGCTGTTCATCAAGGAACTGATTTGGGGTGGGCCGTTACCGAACTCCAACAGAGTTCTTCGCGGGCGACCGTCACGTGACCAGCGCTTTCTGTACGACATCGTCAATAACTCTCATAGCGGGCTAGATGTGGACAAGCTGGACTACTTCATGCGCGATTCGATTCACACGGGGGCGAAGATGTCGTGTGACACCGACTTGCTCATCCGAAACGCTAGAGTACTGGTTGACCGTGAAGATCCCGAAGAAAACATGGTGGTTTGCTTCCCTGAGAAGCTGGCGGGTCCGATCATGCAGGCCTTCCGCACGCGCTACGAGCTTCACCAATCTGTGTACCAGCACAGGGGAATTCGGGCTATCGATTATATGCTCTGTGACCTTCTGATCGCTGCAAACGACCACTTGACGATCAAGGGAAAACGCATCTCGGAGATTATGTGCTCCATGGAGGCTTACCAGCACTTTGACGATCGTGTGCTGCTGAAAATTCAGGAGAGCGACGGCCCGGAGCTCCAGGAGGCGAGGTCGATATTGAATCGCATCTTCTCCAAGCCATACTACAACTTCGTCGGCAAGACAGCGTTGACGGACCATTCCAAGCAGAAGACGGAGGACATGCTGATCAAAGAAGTGCTGCGATGTTCTACGCGCCGGTCTCTAATCAATGAGAAGGGCGCGGTCATTCTGGAGTTCATGCGCGTTCACTACGGAAAAGGAAAAGAAGATCCTCTCCAGCACGTCCGATTTTACTCGAAGCATGCAACAGCAAGCTCGAGATGCTTCCGCTTGCCCGAGTGCGCGTACGAAATGTTCAGCCCACGGAAGTTTGAAGAGTACTCCATTCGGGTCTTCGTGAAAGAACCACACCTGGTAAGGCGGTGCCGCTTTAGCTTCCTATCCATTTTGTGTCGCTGTGACTCGGTCTTTTTCTTGTGTTTGCAGGTAGCACCTGTTCGAGAGGCATTCGAGAGATGGTGCCGGAAGTACAACAACTCGCAAGTGTTCCCGCTGGAGTTCCACGCTTGAATACAAGTGTTCGGGCTTCAAGGAACCTCCTGCCGTTAGTACTTGAAATTTGACAGATTACACACCACACAACTAAGTAGGTGAACTCAAAACGACGGACTTCACATTCCTCCCCAAGCCAATAGCGCCGACTTTTGCATCTACGTGTCTACTGTGAAAAACGTACGAAAGGTGCGTTTATGGCTTCGACAGAGCTGCCGCTGCGATTGAGGTTGCCACCTTACCCTCCAGAAGCGACAGGTCGTCCTGTTGGGGAAGCGCAATCTACATTTCATCCAAACAAAACAGTTAGCAAAAGGTCGTGCAAACCATCACGGCAATTCATGATACTTACATCGGAGGGCACCTCGTAGATGTAAGATTTGCCGTCAGCATCACCAGTAATCACGCTCTTGCCGTCGGCACTCCATCGAACCTTGTTTAGTGACTTCTCACTGATCTTCTCTGAGACCGCGGGGACCTCAACATCCCTCAGGATGTTCCAAATACTCACACCGCCACTGCTGTCTGCAACAGCAAACAGCGCGGGGTGCACTGGCGACCATCGCACATCGCTAATGTACTCGCTCGAAGGCTCGAACGAGAGCACGGGGGACTCAGGGTGCTCGAGACTCCACAACTTAACCGTTGAATCTAGCGAACACGTGAGCAAGAGACTGTCACGGTGCATAGGCAGTAGCGGGTTGAAGTGCATTGCTGTGACTGGTCCGAAATGAGATCCCTCCTTCGAGACCGCCTCGACAGTCACTTCACGAACGAGGTTTCCGGTGCTGCTACCGAGAAGGCTGTTTCTGTTTTTCTTGTCGGCATCCATGCTGCTGCTGTCGTCACCACCTCCGGGTTTGTTTTTCTGCTGATCGATTTTCGTCGAGTACAGCTTGCCTGCCTCCGTGCCGATAAACAACTCCTTGATCTCCTTGCCTAGCACCGCAAAAGAAGTCACAGAGGCTTCCATTTTCTTGTCGGATGCGTTCACGGATGTGTAGTTTGACACGATAGAGAGCGAGATACGCAGGTCTAGCATGTCCAACGGCTTCTGCAAATGGTCAATATCCCAAACACACACACGGCCGTCGGTACTCGCAGAAATCAGCCTACAGCATTAAACAGTACGCGTTAGCCACACAACTTCGCGCAGCCAGGGCCCATATCGCACTTACGTGTACGAAGTCTTCGTGCCGGCAACAGCCATGGCATAGATCGGGTGCGTGTGACTGAAGGCCGACAAAGCAGTCTTCTGAACGGGAGCACTCTTCGCGCGGGTGTCCCAGACCACAATCTGACCCGAGTATGTACCACCGATGATAATATGACGATCAAACGGGTTGAAGCAGGCACTGGTAACCTGTGAGTGGCACGTAAAACGATACTCTGGTCGGCCCGGCAGCGCAGTCGACCACAGCAGCACCACACCTTCCGTAATCGAGGCCACTTCCTTAAGTGCCGCCGTGGCAGAGTTACCCATCGTATCCCACTGAGATGCCATGTCATCGTCCTTGTCCTCCTCCTCCAGGAAGTCCCGCGCAGTGTACGCCACGAGCGTGAGCTCCGGGTAGAACGGCGAGACGTCCACATCGGTCACCGCCCGGTGCTTCGACCACTTGTCGTCCACAAACACGTACTGCTGCTTCAGCGACTCCGTGGCATCCTCCACGGCGCTGTCCTGCTCCACATCCGCGCCGTAATCAATCATAATGTCATACTTGCTCGACGTGTTCAGCGCGCGCTCAATAACCCTCGAGGCCTTGTTCAAGAATGCCTCCATCACCTCAGACTGCATCAACGTGGTCTTGTCCTCCGACGACAACGTCGTGGACGCCTCCGTTCCGGCAGTGGACATGTCCGTGTCCACCGTCAAATGGCGACTACGCGGGGAGGACGCGTCTATGGATCCGTCCACACTGCCTGGACGTCTGGGAGAAGCGCCCCCCATGGCGTCCACCTCCATGTCCGTGGCACCGTCCTCCTTGACGAAGATCTCGTGCTCCAGTGTGATGTCTGTCTCCGTGTGCTTGGTGTACGTCTCCACGAGCGTCGGCTGGATGTGCATCTCGGCCACGCTCGTCACCGTCGACAAGGACGACAGCTTCTCGGCTAACGACAGAGTGTTGGTCACGGCGCTGTCCTCCTTGGCCTTCTCCTCGTCCTCGCGGGCCCGCTCCTCCTTGTCCGCGGCCGACGTCTTGAGGATGTTCTGGATGAAGTCGTCGAACTTGTTCTCCTGCTGGCCGATGGCCTGGCTCACGCTCTCGGATGCGGCGGAGGACTCCTCGGCCGCGCGCACTGCCGCCTTGCGCTTGCGGATCTCCTCCAGCTTCTTGCGCTTAGCCTCCAGCTCCGCCGCGTGCTTGGCGCGCACCGAATCCATCGTGCTTAGCTGCTTGTACTTCCCTCTCTCGCTCGGATCCGAAGTGGGAGTGGGAGGGGCATACAAAACCCAAGTCACAACTGATTTGGTGTGGATTACGTAGATGTACCATATTTATGGTACTACAGGCAGTTGTTGGAAGATCGCAGCACTTCGTTGGATCGGGCATTGGTAAGATGTCGGGGGGAGGACTGCCACCTTTGGCGCTGGCGGCGAGTATGCTGTTCTGCTGTATGGCTACGTCGGCATTGACGACGCTTGTGATCCATATCTACCTTCACCCGTCGCCGTCATCGTCTAACTCGGCGTCGTTAAGGCAGAAATCCACTTCAAACTCGACGTCCGAGAAGGTCTCCGATCAAGAAGAAGAGGCGATTCCTGCTCTCCCAGTCAACGATTCGAGCTGCAACAAACAGGTTGTTGATCTGCAGACGCTGGAGGGCACAGCCGTTCCTTTTGCACTTCAGTTGGACGCGTACTTTTCCCCTGACAAGCTGAAGGAGTTCGACCATGCGCGACTCTTTGACGGATGCAGCAACGTCCTGGCTGTTCTGGACGCCATTCATCCGTATTTGGAGAAGTTCTTCGCAGATAACGCTTGGATGTCCACGTCGACGGCGGAGAACACGCAGATCACGACGTTGCAGAGCTCCACGAGGCTCGACAGTGACGGACGAGGACTGGCGGAGGAAGAGTCCGACTCCGAGGACAGCGACGACCCTCGCGCCAATGTGAGAGGAAGATCGTCATCGTATCCACGAATTAAGACACGCTGGCGCCTGCCCGAGTGGCTGGACCCCAACGAGACGGCGGAGATTGTGATCTACCCGGGAGTTAGGGGGACGACGTTCGCGCCTCAGAAGGTCATTAATCTTGAGGAGGAAGGAGTGGGCCGGTCTACGAGACGACCTTCGACGGAGAGCACAGGATCGGCGAGACGTCCGGCGTATGGTTGGTCGAGATCGGCGGCGTCGCAGGAAGAAGAGGAGGAAATAGAGAAGAGGAGGCTGATTGTGCTGCCAGGCGCTCATGTGCTGGGAGGCACGTTTGACCTCTCTGAGGGGTCGATTCATATCGGTAAGCACGTTCGAATCGAACCGGACGTGTTTGTCAAAGGACCGGCGATTATTGGTGCCAGGAGCACACTGAGAAGCGGGGTGTATATTCGAGGTGACGTGATTGTTGGACGGAACGTGGTGCTTAGAGGAGAGGTAAAGAACTCGGTGATTCTGGACGACGCGGAGCTGTGCCACCCAGGGTACTGCGGTGATAGCATCTGTGGATTCAGGAGCCACTTTGGCAACCAAGTTACGACAGCGAACTTGAGTTTGTTCTCGGGGTCGAGTTTGACGATAGATGTGGATGGCGTCACGTACGATACAGGCAGGAAGAAGGCGGGTGTCATTCTTGGAGACGGAAGTCAGCTAGGCTGCTCGTCTGTTACGGACCCGTGCACGCTGATTCAACACCACACGATTGTATACCCACTTACTCGTTTACGCAAGGGGGTCTACGGGCCTTCGCTCCTCATCAAGAACAAGCCGATGGAAAAGGGAGTGGTGGAGGTCGTTCCTCTGCGACCATCAGAGCAGCAGGATCGACAAGAAATGAACCAACTTCATTTTCCCTCTGATTGATGTTGTTGTCAGAAGAATCGAATCAACAGAATGATGGATCAAAGTCCCTCAACGCCCCTCTTTGCTATGCATAGCTCACTTTCCGATTGTTGTTGTCAATCGCTCCAGTACCTCGAACGCACAAGCCATGGGGAATATTCTCGGTTGCTACAAGGCCAATACGCAGGGGCGTTCAAGTCGACGACAAGCGATGGGAATAGTCGAGCTGAAGCTTTCGACGTGAGCAGCGAGGCCCACGCGGAAACACCCACTCAACCTGCTCTAGTCAACGAAAAACCCGAAGAGACAGCGTCCGGCCAAGACAATCAGGGGAATATCAAATAGCACTCGTATTCTGCAGCATTGATGCGCCGATGTAGCGCGTAGCAGTGTTTCATTGTTACGGACTCCTTATCTTAGCCAGGAATGCCTCCGATAAAGTAATTTACCCTGCTAATCTGCTCGCTATTTGCCTTGTGCTGTTTGCTTTTGGAGTTTTGTCGATGCCTGTTCGTTGTTGGACCTTGCCGAGTCTCGAGTTCACACAAACGCACCAAATTGAACAGTGGTTTTTTCTCAAAGGGATGGAGAGTAGCGCTTAGTCCTCTAACAGAGACTACAACAACAGATTCAAATAGCGAGTCGTGGTGTAACTGGAGACAGCTTCGTTTTTCTGCCATCGGCTGGAGATATTTCAGTCTTGTGGAGATCATCTTTTCATTATCGAGCGCGTGGGGTGTGCTCCTAATTATCCCGAATTTTGATCCCCGTCAAAAGTGCAAACTACATTTTGCAGACGAGAAGACGAGAAGTTTAGATCACTGTTTATTTGCTGGACCGTAAGACTATCCTAGCAACCACTTCAGTACTCCTATCTATTATCATCGGGATGGATAATATCGCTATGTGTTGTATTTACTCCTGCCGAAGCCTCCGTCTCATTAGAGTCGATCAGAACCGAAGCATCAAAATTTTGTTACCCGGAAAGTGGCCTTCCCAACGCCGAGAAGTACTACTGCATTGTAGTTTGTTCTGGGTAGATACTGTCAGAATTGCGGAGTAATTTGATGTGAAGCTCGTGTCGTAAGTTCTGCCAGTAATGCTTTACTCCTCGTGTGTTCGAGTGGTAATCACGCAATTTCGTCAGCGAAAAGGATATGAATATGTTCAGCATGAACCTCAAGACCATTTTGCTTCGTACTTCAAGTAGTACATACGTGGAATATTTTTCTCAAGCTAAGCGTTAGAGTTGCAAAATTACGTTTAGTTTCCTCAAGCAAGGACGTCGATCTGTGCAGAATCACAGTATTGATGAACAATAAAGATGAGTTGGGTAGAATGAGTCCTGTACTATATCGACAAAAATGGTTTGTGATCGGCCGAAGCATATCGCTCGTGTGAACTTAAAAAGGTAGTGAAGCGTTGCTTCGTTAGACAAATGCGTTCCAAGCCTTGAGCGAGGCGTAGCAATTCAGCAGCGTTGAATCGAGACCATGTATCGTGTGCGCCCTCAGCGATAGTATTTGTAAAAAAAATACATCTTGAGAACAATTTGAAAGTCACGATGTTCTCATGATTGTATTTTTTTTTACAAATACCATGGTAACTAGATGAGTGTAAAATCCTAAGCACTCGCACTTCCTGTTAGCGCTACCTCTTACGACACAACGTCATGATTCGCGCAGCGGCGGACGTAATTCCTTCGTGGGCGCTTTAGAGTAGCTGTGCATAACTGGGTTCGTTTACTTCTGTCCTTACCCTTGGTACTTGCTAACTGCCTAGTGCTGAATATGTTCGTCTCGAATCTAGGCATATTATGCCTCAAATATCCCCTCTCTACATGATGTAGTGGGTCTGCAAAAGTTCTCCTTTGGATGTCTTGACTCGGTCACAGAGCTTCGTTTGCGTCCAAGTCTCGGCAAGTACGAAAGTACGCTACGCTTAGAAATGGTTCTCGTACAGACTCCGGAGGCACGTTTGACTGCCTTCCTAGCGGATACTTGTGGCCGGCCAGCCTCTTTCCTGGACGTGCTTGGCGCCGACAACGTCTGTAACCACGTGGTTAGGCGCCAAAGTCAAAGTTTGTCATAGCGAGACGATTAACTCAACTAATGTACGTTCATACAATTTCTATTTTGGACGACATTTGTATTGTAATACTAGATAAGTGTATCTATTTCTAAACTTATGCATTATCACGACTCGGATTTTCCCGCGGCTGATTGGTGCAAAGCATCGACTAAATCAGCGATTGGCTGGTGTCACTTCAACAGCTGCAAGTGAGCCCCGAGTGTTGGTCTCTTCTGGGGCGCGCGGCAACTTGCACCACTAGTGTCACTTCTCCTTTTGCCGTCTAGCGCGCACTGCTCGAGCCCCTCCAGCCTCCGCCCGATGACGATCACCAAGCGCGTGCAGAAGGAACTCGTCCAGGCCGTGCCGCCGTCCGACAACCAGCTGCTCCAGAAGCTGCGCAGGAGCTCGACGCCGCAGCACCAGGCGCTCCCCGCCGCCGAGCGCAACAAGGGCCGCGCCTGGACGCGCGAGGAGCACGCGCGCTTCCTCGTGGCGCTGGACGCGTTCCCGTCCGGGCCCTGGAAGGCCATCGCCCACTACGTGGGCACCAAGGACTCGCGCCAGACCATGACGCACGCGCAGAAGTACCGACAGAAGCACGAGCGCCAGCAGCGCGGCCTGCGCAGCAAGAACAAGGCCAAGAAGGCCAAGAAGCAGCCCGCAGAGGCTGCTACAGCCGAGACAATAGACGCAGCAGAGCCGCAGCCGGTGGCAAGGACCGAGGTGGCGGGCTTTTCGGTGTTCGGAGTGCCTCCGCCGGCTCCGACGCTGGTGAAGCAGCTGTCGGACTCGCCACGCTCGGCGGACGAGGCCGTGCGCGCTGTCCACAGCGACCCGTTCGCGCCCGTGGCGGCGGACGACTCGCTGTTCTCGTTGGCACTAGACGCCGGCGCCGCCTGGCTCGGTGGCAAATCGGACAGCGACCTCATGGAGATCTTCGCGGAGTATCACAAGCCTGTCACTGGCGAGGAGTGGCCGCAGATGTGGAGCACCCACTCACTGGAGGAGATCGTGGCGTCCTGCTCGCAGATCGACTTCCTGGACAACAGCAGCCCGAATTAAGGCGGGACCCGGAAGGCTGGACGTCGTCGGCCTTCTGCACATACTTAACCAATTAATTTATATCGTATGCTGGTGGTGCAGGCTCGAAATGGTGTTCGCTGGACCCAAGGTAAAGATTTAAATCTTAAAAAAAACGGAGTGAGTGCCAGGATGCTAATAATGCTCTCGTTTGTTTTTAGAGACGCGGTGAGGGCCTCCCCAGCTCTAATAGCACTTGGCACATTGGAATAGCTCCCGCCTCCGTCTCATCGTGTCGGATGGTGCAGCTCTTCTCGAGAGGATGGAAAGTGGTTCAAGATCCCCCGGCGGCAGTAGTAAGGCGAGACACCAAGAGAGACCCAACAACTACGGAGCCTGCGATTCCAGTACGTGAATCGTGGTGGAGATGGAGGCAGCGTCGCTTTTCCGCTATCGGCTGGGGATATGTCATCCTTCTGGTTATCATCTTCTCGCTCTCGAGCGCGTGGAGTTTGCTTCTGATCATTTTGAACCTCGCGCCCGACAAAAGTGCCAACTACATCTTGCAGACTGGGCGTTTAGACCATGGGCATTTCTGTCAGTCTTGCAAGGTGCCGTTGTCGATCCAGATCACGACTACAACACTGTTGATTGTGGTCGTCGGAGTGTATTGGTATTTATTGTACTTGCTACTCATTCGACCTCCACAGTGGCGTGTTCGCTTATCCAAGCGACAAGCGACAAAGACAGTGGCGCAAGGCCAAGCTACTCGGTCCGCACTCGTGCGAGAAATGTATCAATTGATGATAAAATTCTTCCGCACCGTGATTTCGACTGACGGCAAGTTCCGCAAAGCGTGGGTAAGGAAGGTGTACAAGCCAATGTAGCAAGGATAGTAAGCTAACTCGGTTTCTGTTGATGGCTTTCAGAATGTCCTGATGGAGATACCAGAAGTCATTTTGCAGATACTTAATCTGCGGGAGCTCATGGCTCAATGGCTTGATCCTTCGCTGCTCTATTGCTACGCATCACTGATGGCTTTGAACGCTTTCGTTGTCTTCTATCACATGCAATTCCGGTGGAACGAAGCTGCATTGCACCACATTCTCAAAGATTCCATGTAAGTTGTTTAGAAAAAGGGTTGGCTTTGAGAACATTCTAATGGTCTTCTACTGCTCGCAGACTCGACGCGGCATGCGGGGTATTCTTTCCTGCTCTTATCTTGTTCTATTCGCTTTTTATTTTCCAAGATGATCTCAAGGCCGTGAAAATTCGCCAGCAGTTTTTCCTTCCCCGGGTATTTGAGCGTAAAGCCCGCAACTACGTTAGTGCCAAAGAGCTGAACATGTTCAACACCGACTTTGAAAGTCTGTTGATCCGTAGCGGGTGGGATGTTTTTTTGAAGTTGAGCTTCAGCTTGCTCGCTTGTTTGCGGTGGACCAGAATCACGAATGTACTTCTTAAGCGAGGACGCCGATGTCTCTCAACAAACACAATTACGGGTGGATCCCTTGCAACAGCCACAACGGAAAAGTGCAAATCCGTGGCACCTCTGGATCCTGTAGGCGCCGTTGATCAAGGAACTGAAAAGTGGAGTCAGTCTGTAGAACCAGAGAGGTTGCTACGCATTGACCTTCGAACGATAGTAGGCATTTTGTTTCTAGTGTATGGTGCCGGATGCATCGTGTACACTATCATCGCTGTGCAAGTATCGCGTGGTTCGTGCTCCTCGTATCCACAGTGCGTTCAGTTTAGTCACCAGTGGGTTATCGGTGAGTCAAACGCCGACTGTAATTGTCTCGCATATGTCGATCGCGAGTTAGCACCTGCAGACTCAAGAATTGACGGACGTCACGCAAACGTTGGCAAAGTTGGCCGCTGCCGGCAATTCAGACTGTACAGCTTGTGAATAACAAGATAAATGGATCGCTTCCCGATGAGCTCCAAACGTGCCAAGGTCTTCGAAACTTGTACGTCACCAAATCTATACGTGTGGTCTTGATGATAAAACTAATGCTGCTGTGTACCTGCAGGGTCTTGATCCACACCGGGGTGGAAGTATTCCCCTCGTGGGCATCTGCCTCGTTTTCGAAGCTTGAATATCTGTAAGCTTGTTGATTTGCTTGTCAGGATTGTTGGCCGACCCACGTACCGGTACTGACAGTGCTTCATATGCTTCATGCGCTAGCCACATTGAAGGAGACTCCTCTGACATCAATCTGACCGAGTTGCCGAGCGATCTCTTTGCTTCGATGACAAGTCTCCACACCATTCACCTCTCGTATCACGCTTCTCTACCCAGTCTTCCTTCAATGGTAGGGCTGGTGTCCCTCGAAAGTGCCTACTTCGGTTACCTTGACTTGATCACGGAGCTCCCTTCGATGGGAGATCTCCGAGCGATACAAGTGTTGGCGCTGGAGGGTCTTCCGCAAGTCCGCACACTTCCAGATGTTGAGCAGTACGAAGATACGCTGGAAATGGTGTTCGTGCAGGACTCGCCAGCCTGTTGCAGTGGATTTCTACATGGCGGTGACTGCAACACGACCTTCCGAAATTGCTGTGGGCGACACCACCAAGTCGATGACAGCAGCGACAGCAGTAATGATGATGATCCGCTGCCATCTACCTGCCTTGCCATGCCTGATGAAAGCGTCCTCCTCCCGACGGACACGACACTTTCGGTACTCGCTCATTTTGCAGGCAACCTGTCGAACTTCTGCGATCCAGCCCAGGCAACCTGTCCTTCCGTTTTCATGGCCAAAAGTATATGGATTCAAGAAGATGTTTGTGCCGGTGTGCTCTACCGCGAATACTCATCAGAGTATCAAGGTGCTGGGATCTGCTTCAACGAAGACATGGGTCGTGTTCAATGTGTATACTCACAAACAACCATTGCTATGCGGAAAGCCGAGGTTGTTGCTGGCTGCAGCTGCGACAAGATCGAGGAAAAGTGGCTCGGATGTACATGATCAAGTGGAAGCAGTGTATGTAGGCTTGCGTTCATTCCACTATCGACAACCTGCCTCGCACCTACCTCGTCAATCGCACACACAGTCGGTGCAATCTAATCCAGAAAAGCACCCACAGTCGCTGCAATCTACTCAGAAAAGCAATCATGGTCCCAATCCCCACAGTATCCTCCATCTTCATGTCCGCAGCCTTCACTTTCAGCACTGGGTCCACTTCCAAGATCGTAAATACGGGTGAGGTCCACAGCGACGTCGAGGCACTCGGCGTATATCCAAAGTCCATCATCGCGGGAACTGTCAACAGATCTGGCTTTGCTGCTGCCGGCAGCTTGGTCGCCTCCATTTTCCGGCGTTAGAGAATGAAAGAAAGCTGGATGTGATTGCTTGTGATTTGGAGACAAACGACAGTTCTATCCATCATTTCCAACTGATTGATTGACGACTCATTCACGATGGCATTACATGAACGCTTGGAACTTGATCGGCGGACTCACACAATCGATTTCTCCCTCTCAACCAAAGCAAGTCATGGCCAGGTTCTCGCTCGACTCTCCCCGCGAAGACGCTCTTCCGGCCAACGCTCAGATAGCGGACCTCCAGAAGCAATTGCTACAGAGAGAGCAAGAATTGTCGGAGACACGTGACTTGTTTGCTGCGGCGCAGTGCAATATCTCGAATCTGACTAAAACCTCCAAGGACCAGATAGCAGAGAAGGACCACCAGATCGCAGAGAAGGACATCCAGATCGCTAGCCAACAAGCGATGTTTGTGGGCCAGCTCAAGACGAAGGACGAACAGATCAAGAATACCCAGGGTCACGTCAAGGATTTGATACACAGTCTGGATACGCAAATGCTGCGCCTGAAAGGTTCAGGGAGTCAAATTCAGTTTGTTCGGAACCGCTTGGCCATCGCCCCTAGCAACGAGTTCGCGTCGAAGACCAAGCTGGCATTGGTTCGCAGGCCGACCAGCGATGGGTTCATCGAGTTTACGATTTCCAGAAGCGAGGACGTTCCCGACGGTGCATCGCTGGTGGGCGAGTTCTTCGTGGGGGGTGGAGAACCGTTGAAATGCATAGCGCACGCTCAGAGAATGCTGAAGACATGTGCCACGATGTTCGCAACCCCGCACTACGAGGCAAGTGACTGGCAGTGAGTGTTTTGCTCGTCCACTCCGACTTGATAAATAACATGTTAGACAGGCGTCGTGCGATTCTTCGGGCAGGCCGCTGAAGCGACAGCGTACGATGACATGTGCCGCGCCATGGAAGGACTTCTCACCACGACAGGCAACAAGTTATCGCTGGAAGCAATCAAGTCGTCCATGACCTACTCGGTGGAAGACCTGGAGACCGCTGCGGTGCGGAACGGAGTCATTACTCCGCCGAACTCGCCGGACTTGGAGGTCTTACGCCAGCGTACTCGTATTTCGCCGGCAGAGCCGACCGCGATCATCCTAGAGCCGGAAACTGAACCGGTAGCACGTCGTTTGCAGTTTTGAAACAAAGCCGTGCTGGGCACGGAGCAGCTCTGGATTTTATTCGTAGCTGCAGAGGTTCGTATTCGTACATGGACGCGATAATCTTAATTGGCGCTTAACCACTCTTCAAGCTTTCCAAAGGAGATGCTACCGTCTTACCTCGTACCAGACGCCTAGGCGTTATATTAAAGTCAAACAGCGAAAGTTTGAAGGATGACGAGGCCAGACATACATACTAGTATGTGCGTTATTTTCTTAGCGGAGGTAGTATTTGTTATATCTGCGTGCCATCGACTTGCAACGTGTGGAGCAGGCCAAGTCGAGCGATGCATACCGTTCGAGTGGCGCCAGGAACGCTGTACATGGACGTAGAGATCACCCTACAGTCCTCGTTGAGCGTTTTTACCTCGACATTCCAGCTATGTAGTCTTGAAGCAGCAAACAACACCAGCTCACCGACATCTGACTTGCCGTTTGAGATTGCTGCGATGTCCTCGTCATCGAGAATTCCTTCAACATCTTCAAGGGTGTAGCTGACTCGCTTCTTCGCTGTGCAGGTTTCGCGTAGTTCGTGCTGCTCGTATCCACAGTGCGTTCAATTTAGTCACCAGTGGGTTATCGGTGAGTCAAACGACGACTGCAATTGTCTCGCATATGTCGATCGCGAGTTGGCACCTGCAGACTCAAGAATTGACGGACGTCACGCAAACGTTGGCAAAGTTGGCCGCTGCCGGCAATTCAGACTGTACAGCTTGTGAATAACAAGATAAATGGATCGCTTCCCGATGAGCTCCAAACGTGCCAAGGTCTTCGAAACTTGTACGTCACCAAATCTATACGTGTGGTCTTGATGATAAAACTAATGCTGCTGTGTACCTGCAGGGTCTTGATCCACACCGGGGTGGAAGTATTCCCCTGCGCGCGAAGCGTTGCCGCATCATCCTCATGACCGCCTCAGGCGTGGTCAACACCGTCTTCGAGTCGTTGGTGGAGACAAGGCCGTGACCCGGTTGGCGTCGACGCTCACGACCGAGCCGGCGTACACCGCCCCCGGGGTCGTGTTCGTGAGCGAGCTCAGCAGCGCCGTAGTGATCGGCACCTCGTCGACAAACAGCAGTGGCGTTGAAATCGACTCCGCCTCGAGCGACGCCTGCCCCAAGATGTCGCCCCCGCCCTGCATCACCAGATCCACCCTGGAGCCCAGCGCCAGCCGACATGTGCTCGTGACGGTCGTGAAGTCCTCGTTCGCGACGGCCAGCGAGAGCGAGTGCGAGCTGTCCGAGAGCCGAAGCAGGCCCCCCGGAGTCCGAGGCGTTCCGGACGTCAACGGGGAAGCCCGACGTCGGGGAGCACTCAGTCCAGCTGAGAGAAACGCGGATCTCTGTATCACAAGCCCGTGAATGGTTGTAGGAGCTTGAGAGAGCTTAACCATCCGATCTATCCACTTTTCATTTCCTTCCCTGGCGTGCAAGGCTGCCTACGGATCCGTCCAACCATTTCCCCGGCGCGTCTATGGCAAAATGAATGAACGCCTCGCTTGCAATGGACACCTTCGCACGTACACCTCGCGACGCCGGCAGTGGCGTCGAGAAAGTGTGCGAGTGGCTGGCTGGGGCTCGCTGTCACATGCAGAGATTTCTTTCGCGACGACGCCGAGGCGAGCAAACAGCGCACATATCCCATGCACATCGTACGGGCCACCGTTGAGACTCCACTTTGCAGCGGCAGACCAGCGTCCAAACAATGGCCGCGCCCTCGACCTTGGGGCGCCGATTCCGTCTCTCGCTCTTCATGGACGTCGTGGTGATCGACAAGAACGCGGGTGTGTGGGCACGTTGAAGACACTTGACAGTTGATGTTGTTTTCGATTTCTAGTGCTACTTACAAGTAATACGCTACGACTCCTAGGTGGACGTGGTGGCGCTGCGCACGTAGTACGGGTCCGACTGGAACGCCTCCGCGCAGTACGGGAACGTGGCGCTGTCCGCGTCCGGCTTGAACAGGTTCTTGCCGGCGTAGATCATCACGTACACGCCCAGAACGGTGCACACGACGATGATCAGCATGGAGCCCACGCGCTCGTACACGGGGAGCTTGTTCCAGAAGACCTTGAGGTAGAAGAGCAGAGGCAGCACCAGACTGCCGGCAGTGACGGCCGTGGCGCCCGTGAAGTCGACGAGGTCGAGGAAGTGGTCGCGCAGGAAGACCGACGCCACCACGAGCAGCGCGAGGATGCACAGGCGAAGAAAGATGTAGCGCAGCATGTTGAGCTTGCCGCGGTACTCGGCGAATTCGTCTTCGTACTTGGCCGCGACCTGGTGGAGGTTGTTCGGGGTAGCACTGTAGTTGCACGCGATCTCCGGGGTGACCGGCGACGCGCCCGCGACGGAAGACAGCTTCTCACGGAGCTCAACTCCCTGTTCCGCGTCGATGACGGGTCCGTCCTTGTGCATGCCCAGCAGGAACCGCTCCGCCATGTAGAACGCCGGCATCGTGATGGTCGAGAAGGCGATCACAATGTGCACGTGCATGAACAGGTAGGCCATGATGACGGCGCCGCGGCTCGGGATGAAGCCCAGAGCCGACGTCGCGTACGGGTTCGACGTGTTCACGGTCGAGAAGAGGAGGTTCCCCGAGAGCTGGCACCCGCCAGCGGCGTAGCCGGCAATGGCGATGGCCAGGAAGAAGACCGTGCCAACGCCCATGCTCACCAGGATGATACGCGGCATGCGCTCGGGCTGCGAGTGCTGGCGCTGCAGATCGGGGATCACCACGGCAGCTCCGTAGGCGAGTGCCAGGTTCCCGAAGGCAGTGAGTACTTGGTGGAGCGAGACGTCCGGCGCCGGGATCGACGGGTGGCCCCGCATCTCCCACTCGAGGATGCTCACGCCGATGACATCGGCGACGATCGTGCCCAGGCACCCAACGAGCGCGACGGAAGACGCCTCTTTCAGGGTCGGGATCATGCACACCGGAATGACCGTGACGGCCATGAAGATCATCCAGAAGTTCTGGTTAAACGAGTCCGGGAAGAGCACGTCGAGCAGCGTGCTACCGAGCACCAGGAAGGCGCAGGGTAGCAGCAGACAGACCAGCAACTGCGAGACCATGACGGCGTAGCGGCCCGTGGTGCCGAATACCCAGGCGCCGACGTCCGTGAACGTCTTGACCGACGGCGGCGCCGCGTAGATGACCTTGGACAGCGCGATGGTGGCGTAGATGTTCACGGAGGCCATGAGCAGCAGCGCGACGGTGGCGTAGATCGGCCCGGCGCGCGCGTAGTTGGACGGCATGGACAGCGAGCCGATGCCGCAGAAGCAGCAGAAGATGTTGAAGCTGATCTTGGCATCCTCGAGCGTGTAGAACGGAGCGCGGCGGGCTGGAGTCGCGGCCATTGTCGCTGGATGTGGGGGGCGCCGAACGAAGAGTGAGCGGCCCAGGCCCGTCCGGGCTGGCTGGTGAGACGCAACGAGGTGCAACCACTGGCAACGTGGAGCAGACAGTCCACGGGGAGCACACGATCTCTTGTCGCGCGTGGCGCGTGCACCAATGCGCACGAGGCAGGACGCAGCTACACCATCCGCTCGAGAGATACGGAATCCGTGCTACAAGTTGTACATGTAGTACACGCACGGCACCGGAACGGGGGCACTCCCTTCATCCCAACGTGGTGTTTGGAGGACCGCTTTGGGGGTGTAAATCGAATGAGGACCAGCGCGAGGTCCTGATAGAAGTCTTCGGTGGGCTGGTTACTCCTACACGATGCACTACATGTATCGGGTCTTTGGTTTGGTTTTCTTTTTTTCCTACGCTTAGTTGGACGTAGTGGAGTTCCGGACGAAGTAGGCCTTCATTTGGTTCTCCACGGAGCAGTACGGGAACGTGGCGCTCTCGGCGTCCGGGTTGAAGAGGTTCTTGCCGGCGTAGATCATCACGTAGCAGCCGACGATGCTGCAGATGATGATGACCAGGATGGCCACGACACGCTCGTACACGGGCAGGTCGTTCCAGAAGACCTTGAGGTAGAACACGATAGGTAGAGCGAGGCAGCACACGGTAATGGCCGACGCGCCCGTGAAGTCCACGAGGTCGAGGAAGTGGTCGCGGAGGCCGATGGAAGCCGCCACGAGCACCGCGATGATGCACAGACGCAGCGTCACGTAACGGAGCACCGTGCCATTGCCTTCGTACTCGGAGAGCTCCTGTTCCTCCTTCTCCTTACGCTGCTGTTCGGCAGTCTGCGTGTGGCCCGGGGTGCTGGTGGCATTGTAGTTGCCCTCTAGGTCCGGCGTCACCGGGTCGGCAGTGCCCACGGCGGTCGAAAGCTTCTCGCTCTCCTGGATCTCAGTCTTGTGCATGCCGAGGATGAAGCGCTCGGCCAGGTAGAACGGGGGCTGGATCACCGTCGAGAAGGCGATGATGATGTGGACCTGCATGAACAGGTAGGCCATGATGACAGCGCCGCGGTTGGGAATGAAGCCCAGAGCGGACGCTGCCGTCGGGTCCGAGACGTTCACGACGGAGAAGAGCAGGTTACCCGAGAGCTGGCAGCCGCCCGCAGCGTAGCCGGCGATGGCCACGGCAAGGAAGAAGGCCGAGCCAGCACCAAGACTCACGAGGATGATACGGGGCATGCGGGTGGGCTCCGAGTGCTGGCGCTGGAGGTCGGGCACCACGACCGAAGCGCCGTACGCGAGCGACAGGTTTCCGAACGTGGTAAGCACCTGGTGCAGCGTGATATCCGGCGTCGGAATGGACGGGTGGCCACGCATCTCATACTCGAGAATGCTCACGCCGACAACGTCGGCGATGAGCGTGCCGATGCAGCCGACGCACGCCACGGAGGCAGCGGCCTTCAGCGTCGGGATCAAGCAGGACGGCACCACGGTGACGGCCATGAAGACGATCCAGAAGATCTGGCCGAACGAGTCCGGGAACAGCACGTCCAGCAGCGTGCTTCCGAGCACCAGGAAGGCGCAGGGCAGCAGCAAGCACACGAGCAGCTGGGACACGATCACGAGGTAGCGTCCGGTCCTGCCGAGCACCCAGTCGCCGACGTCCGTGAAGGTCTTGACCGAGGCGGGGGCCACCAGCATCACCTTGGACAGCGCGACCGTCGCGTAGATGTTGGCGAAGGCCATGAGGAGCATGGCGATGGTACCGTACACGGGCCCGGCACGGGCGAAGTTGGACGGCATGGACAGCGTTCCGATGCCGAAGAAGCAGCACACGATGTTGAAAATGGTCTTGGCATCTTCCAGGGTCAGGAAGGCCTTCTGGCGCGAGTCGAGCGCCATGGTGGACGGCTGGAAGGAGCTGCTGCTGCAACCGGCGGAGACTTGGTGCGAGCGCCCAGACGGAGGTTCGAAAGTGCGGCGCTGGGATCCCGTCGCTGGTGCGAATTTACTCGTGGACAAGAGTACCAACGCGAGCGTCCGCGGCATCCGGTGGCTGCACGTCGTTGTTGCACCTGTAGGGACATAGCACGTCCCCCGCACAGCCATCCAATTGCCCGATGCAAGATGCACACGACCTCCCTCGCTCGCACGATTTGCTCGCTACGCTCGGCGTCGAAAACCCGGTTGAACTTTGCTCCGTGCTTGACGAAAACGAGCGCCGGCACCCGACTCGGACAGGACGGGCGGCGGGCTCTGAGTCGAGATGACCGTCGCGACCAGCGGACTCAGCGCTCGATCACTTGCCAACGTGTTGCGCTGCACGACATCGCATCCCGCTCAAGCAGCCGGTGAGCAGCGCCGGGTGCTTCAGAAGATACGGACGGCGTTCACCGTCTCCGTCTCGTCTCTGGTGGTGCACCGGAACCGTGACCCGCGACGTCGACTGGAACAACAATTCGTCTGCGGGGTGCAACATGGATTGGATTAACGCCAGGCTCAGAGGGATTAGCTCCGAGCCCCGAGACACCTGTCGTGGCTCTGGCCTAACGCTCTCCTAACTCTCCGATCGTCCGACTTAATGCGACGATCTCCCGTCTTAAGTCGCCGATCGCCCGCCGTTCACGCCGAGGTGGACGTCGAGTTGCGCACGTAGTACGGGTCCGACTGGAACTCCTCCGAGCAGTACGGGAACGTGGCGCTGTCCGAGTCCGGGTTGAACAGGTTCTTGCCGGCGTAGATCATCACGTAGCAGCCCACGACTGTGCACACCACGATCACCACGACCGCCACCACACGCTCGTACATGGGCAGATCGCGCCAGAAGACCTTGAGGTAGAACACGAGCGGCAGCACGAGGCAGCACACGGTGATGGCCGATGCGCCCGTGAAGTCCACGAGGTCCAGGAAGTGCGAGCGGAAGCCGATGGCGGCCGCGACCAGGATCGCCATGATCACGAGACGCAGCGTCACGTAGCGGCACACGTTGGCCGAGCCGCTGTAGTCCGAGAGCTGGGACTCGTCGTGCTCCTTCTCCTCCAGCTCGCGCTTGGCCGAGTTGGACAGAGTCTCGGTGTCCGAGCCGGCGTTGCTCTCTAGGTCCCTCGCCGCGCGCTCGTTGACGCTGGTCACGGGGTGGCCGTTCGTCGACAGCTTATCGCGCAGCTCCTCCCAGCCGTCGTTCTCCTCGGGCTTGTCCTGCTGGGCCGAGACGGCCTCGACGGGGTCCTTGTGCATGCCCAGGATGAGGCGCTCGGCCATGTAGAACGGCGGCTGTAGCACCGTGGACAGGACAATGACCACGTGCAGGTGCATGAACAGATACGCCATGATGACCGCGCCGTGGTTCGGCACGAAGCCCAGCGCCGACGGGGACGACGGGTCCGAGATGTTGACGATGGAGAAGAGCAGGTTGGCCGAAAGCTGGCAGCCGCCGGCCACGTAGCCGGCGATCGCCACCGCCAGGAAGAACGCCGAGCCGATGCCCAGACTCACCACGATGACGCGCGGCATCCGCTTGGGCTGCGAGTGCTGCCGCTGCAAGTCCGGGATGAGCACGGCGACGCCGTACGCGAGCGACAGGTTGCCGAACGCAGTCAGCACCTGGTGCAGCGAGGGGTCCGGCGCCGGCACGACCGGGTGGCCTCGCATCTCCCACTCGAGGATGCTGACACCGACCACGTCGGCGATGACGGTGCCCATGCACCCGATGAACGCCACGGTCGCCGCGGCCTTGAGGGTCGGGATCAAGCACGCCGGGACGGCCGTGACGGCCACGAAGACGATCCAGAAGATCTGGCTGAACGAGTCCGGGAACAGCACGTCCAGCAGCGTGCTGCCGAGCACCAGGAAGGCGCAGGGCAGCAGCAGACACACGAGCAGCTGGGACACGTTGACGAGGTAGCGTCCGGTCCTGCCGAGCACCCAGTCGCCCACGTCGCTGAACGTCTTGACCGAGGGCGGCGCCACGAGGATGACGCGCGAGAGCGCCACGGTCGCGTAGATGTTGGCCAACGCCATGAAGAGCATGGCGAGCGTGCCGTACACGGGCCCGACACGCGCGAAGTTGGACGGCATGGACAGCGTTCCGATGCCGAAGAAGCAGCACACGATGTTGAAAATGGTCTTGGCATCCTCGAGCGTGAAGAAGGCCGCGCGGCGCGACTCTGGCGACGGGGCCATCGCAGTCATGTTCAATGACGCCGAAGGTGTTGGTCGAGTGGCGTTCGCTGCTCCCTCAGGTCCCAAACAGAGAATACTCTCGTGGACAGGGCGGGCACTCGCACGCGGCGGCGTCTACGTCCGTCGTGACCGCATGTCCCTGTGCCTCAACGACCAAAGCGGCTCGATTTCACGGATCACCATAGTCAGGCCCCACCAGGGGAACGATCAAGACCAAGATGGACGTGGCGGTAGCCAGAACTGAATTCGGAATCGATGGTCTCCGTTGCCGGTGTCGGTTGGTGGCTACGGAGACCAATGCGATGGGCCATCGCCCTTCCGTATGTCGATTGATAAGTTACCTGTGCACACACACGCGGCACCGCATGGACAAGAAGCAGCAGATTTGCAATGGGTTCGGGCGGGTCGACACATCTCGAGGAGAAGTTTCGCTCCGATTGACCCTCTGCGTGTCAATCCCCAGACTTTGGCGAGGTTGTAGCGTTGACGACTTGCTGGAGATTGAAGTTGAGGAGCTTCGTAGTCGAGAACTTGATTTCCGACGGGTGTTTCGTGACCGCGTTGGTTTCGGCAAGCCTTGGACGAGCACGGGGTAGGGGAGCTCTGAAACGGTATCAAAGTTGCTCTCTCGAAGAG